>JACEFZ010028125.1:0-110000 GCA_014155875.1 Cepaea nemoralis
GGCTGTGTGTGTGGAAGGCTCGTGTCGATATAGTGGACAAGTCTCGTCTGTTATATAAACATTCGTTTATTTGTTGAAATCATACATCTGCTGACTGATGATGGTAAACACGGACATATTTCCTAGTTGAATCCCAAGTCCCCCAAGTCTCCCCAGTGACGTGTGTGCAAGCCCTGGATACGTCTACCCATTCGTGTACACACGTTCACTAACTAATGATTTCCCTCTAGTTAATGAATGCGCATCATCCATTAACTCCTAAGCTCCCTTTACTGTTACAGCGCTCAATAGCTCCATAGCGAGCAACAGATAAATTAGAAGACAACTGACTGGGTGAGTGATTGAGTCCTATTTTAGTAGGAATATCCAGGATGGACTTCAAGATCTAATAATCTACAAAGATGAAGATCAACAGAGTACTGACAATAGTGTATCGTCTGCTTTACTTCTGAGAAGTATCACCTATGGCCTCATCATTCAACCAAGTCAGTGAAACTGGGACAATCCTTCTAGCAAGTTACTAAAACTAACAACAGTGAGTAACCTTCAACTGTTGGTTGGATTACCAAGTTAATATCCACAATGGATAAGTCTTCGAAAGAACATCTCACAGCTGCAAAAGTCAAACATAAGGTTCCAGCCATGCAACACCAAGTTCTAGCTATGAACACCAACTCAAACAAATGGGAAGAAGACATTGAACTAATACAACCAAGGTGCCAACTGAAAACCATACCTACACCAGATTACCTCAAGGTTCCCAAACCTGAACACATAAAAAAAAGACCATATGAAAGCAGCTAGCGGAGTAAATGCCTCTACGCCTGCAACCACAGGAATCACCTGATGGCTTGCAACCCTGGATATGTGGTGGAGTCAATATTCTTCAGTTCCATGCCTGCAGCAGAATCCTGGAATTAATTCCAGATGAACCAAATGAATAACAAGCAGAATTGTATGTCTACACTGAAAGTAAATAATGAATCAGAACTCTGTGCTGGTCCCATGTCAGCCTAAATGCCAATAACGGTGGAATAGGTTATAGACTGATGACTAGGTGGGTGAAAAATCTGTGGGAACAAAATTGAGATTCGGATATTATAAGCCGAGACGCTGAAAAGTAGGCATCCTTTTCATCAGATATGGTGATATAGGGAAGAACCTTAGTCCAAGACCAAAGATGCATCTCCTGAAGGTATGACCAACCCAGGCCTCAATTTCACACTGACACCGAGCCGTTCGCAAAGAAGATTCTTGAATTCAGCTCCACGGAGGAGATATGTGGTGAATTTATTTCCTAAGGATTAAAAGTAGTTCCGCAACCAACTTCAGTGGACATTAAACATGACTGTGAGTATTTATTGCTGTCACGGGTAAATATGGACATTAACTGCTGTGCACTGGAGAAGAATACCCATCCGCAATGCCTAAATGAACACTATAATTAATTAATTTAATTATTAGTATCAACTGTTTTCATGTGTGTGTTTTTTTCTTCTATGACATATAAAGAGTGTTAGTGTGTAATGAGGTATAACCAATAATGGTTAAGGTAAATAGTATTTTGACATCAACTCATTATTTTTAAATATGATAATTGTACATGGTGTCAGAAACAAAAATATATATGTTGGGTTTCTGCACCTAGACCAATGTGATTTTATCTAGGTACAATGAGTCGAGTAAGCAGAACCAATTTGTGGTTGTTGTGTTGTTTGTAATAACCTGGTTTTTTTCTGGGGTCACTGGGTACTATGTTGTAATACTGCATATCATTCCCATGCTTGTCTGAAAATGCATAGTGTTTATTACACATCTATATATGTAATTGCAGATCTTGAGTTAATACCTGAACTGTTTGCCCAAAAGTGTCGTGTACATCAAGTAAATGTGGTGTCCAATAAGTGGTTGTTTATATGTTGTGAGCAATCAATATCCTTCTAGCATCTATAGTTAATTTAAAGGGTGATGAAGTGGGAAGGAAAACCTACACACAGATGCCATTGTTTCAAGGATTGAACTCTTTTCTCCTGGGATTTGTGGTAAATATCCCTGATCACCCTGCATTCTGACCAGTGACTAGAGAATCAATAATACCCCCTAGACATTTTAACGAATTATTCTCAGGAATTAAAATCCACATCCCACAGTTGATTAGTTAGTTAGTTAATTAGTTAGTTAGTTAGCTAGTTAGTTAGTTAGTTAGTTAGTTAGTTAGTTAGTTTGTTAGTTAGGTAGGTAGGTAGGTAGGTAGATAGGAAGTTAGTTAGTTAGTTAGTTAGTTAGTTAGTTAGGTAGTTAGTTAGTTAGTTAGTTATTTTGTTAGTTAGTTAGTTAATTAGTTAGTTAGCTAGTTAGCTAGTTTGTTAGGTTAGATAGTTAATTAGGTTAGTTAGGTTAGTTATTTAATTTGGTTAGTTAGTTAGTTAGTTATTTAGTTAGATAAGTAGTAGGTAGTTAGTTAGTTAGTTAGGTAAGTAGGTAAGTAGTTAGTTAGTTAGTTAGTTAGTTAGTTAGGTAATTAGTTAGTTAGTTAGTTAGTTAGTTAGTTAGTTAGTTAGTTAGATAGGTTAATTAGCTAGATAGTTAGGTTAGTTAGTTAGTTAGTTAGGTCAGTTAGTTAATTAGTTAGTTAGTTAGTTAGTTAGATAGTTAGTTAGTTAGTTAGATAGTTAGGTAGTTAGTTAGTTAGTTAGTTAGTTAGTTACTTAGTTAGTTAGTTAGTTATTTAGGTAGTTTGTTAGTTAGTTAGCTAGTTAGTTAGTTAATTTGTTAGTTAGGTAGGTAGGTAGATAAGAAGTTAGTTAGTTAGTTAGTTAGTTAGTTAGTTTGTTAGTTAGTTAGTTAGTTAGTTAGTTAGTTAGTTAGTTAGTTTGTTAGTTAGTTAGGAAGAAGTTAGTTAGTTAGTTAGGTAGTTAGTAAGTTTGGTAGGTAGGTAGGTAGGTAGGTAGGTAGGTAGTTAGTAGTTAGTTTGTTAGTTAGTTAGCTAGTTAGTTAGTTAGTTAGTTAGTTAGTTAGTTAGTTAGATAGTTAGTTAGTTAGTTAGTTAGTTAGTTAGTTAGTTAGTTAGTTAGTTAGTTAGTTAGTTAGTTAGTCGACAGATCGTCCTCATTGAACATCGAACCATTCAGTCCATAAGTGCTCGGATCCCCTCTTCAGCAAATCCCGCAGCGTGTTGCGACTGACGACACCAGTTCTGTGTTGGTTTAACATTCTTATTTGGCTTCCCGCGTAGTGGTATGTTTTACCACCCTTTTTTACATTCCTGTTCTCCCAGCTTGACCATGGTTGTAAATTCACAGTCATAACTTGGTTCTCGCGAACGAATTACTTCTTGTAGAACATTCAGAATTTCAGCCTGGTCCATAGCTTGTCCGCCTTCCACACATGAAAGCTTGTCAGACAGCTCATTTCTTCGTACATCCGCATGCCCTGGCACGAAAATGAAACTAATCTTTGCCAGCCGAGACTGCTCTAGAAACAGCAACCACTCTCTTCGGATCCACCCACTAAGGAAACATGCTCTAGTGAATATCTGTATCTCAAGCCATGTTATTGGTTTACTTACTGCCATGACTTCCGTAGTCAGGCTACTTGTGGTCAAAGCAAAAGCGCCAGAAACTTCCTTCACAGTTCTCCCTCCGGTCTGAGCCGTAAATGCCCACGAACTTCTCACTCGTCGAACGACCAACCCATATATGTAAATGACAGCATAATCCTCCGAAGAATTCTCGAAAATCAAAGCGTGTACTTCCACCCCCGTTTTCAAGTGAACACACCTGTTGAAGAATGTCTTACGCTTGACCCATCCACGACTTTATTCTTTTTAACCTGCTATCCTTTACCTTCTTAATTTCACTGTGCAGTGGATGATGTGTGTTTGCGTTGAATCTGAGGTAGGCGACTGCTCTGCAAATTTGTATTCTGTCCCCAATGGTTGGAAAATCAAGAAGGTAGCGCATCGCCCTGCATACTGTATCTCTTGTACATCCAAGAATATTACGCATAGCTTCGATCTGTATCCTTTCCACCCTTTCCGTCTGCTTACGGCTGATAGTCAGGATCGCCATCGCATACTCCAAACAGAGAGAACCAGACCTTCTTCAATGAGACATATATGACGCTGCTCACAGTTTGCCGCAGCCATCACCTACTTCGCAGCCATGACTCATGACCATGACACATTTTCAACTGACGTGACGAATATCGACGATGTGAGAAAATCGGCTGTGATTGATGCCGAACTCAATCGACTTAATATTGACATTGCTGGCCTGCAGGTGTCTCACCTCGCTGAGGAAGGGTCACTAAGGGAAAACAATTGCACCTTTTTTGGAAGGGTAGAGGGCAGGCCGAAAAAAGTCAACATGGTGTGGCCTTTGCAGTGAAGAATTCGCTTCTGGGAATGATTGGAAGTCCAGCTGGGGGTAATTAAAGACAATTATCCCTGCGTTTGGCAACCTCCTGTGGTTTTGACACCATTATTACTGCATATGCACCGACACTCGCTTCCTCTGATGATGTGAAGGATTCGTTCTATGAGGAGTTAGACTCTGTGATCAGACAGTTCCATAATCCGACTACATTTATATGCTCGGTGATTTCAATGCTCGTGCGGGCAAAGACTCGAGTTTATGGCCAGTGTGCCTTGGAAAATACAACATCGGTCGCATGAATGAAAATGGGCAAAGGCTGTTGGAGCATTGCACCAGAAATGACCTTTGTATTACACACTCTCTTTTTAAAACAAAAGAGCTGAATAAGGTCACATGGAAACATCCATGATCCGGTCATTGGCATCAGCTGGACTACTTCATGACACGGAGACAACATCTGAACCAAACATCATTAACTCGAAGTTACCACAGAGCTGACTGTGATACGGATCATTCTTTGGTTGTTGCAAGGGTTAGACTGAGACCAAAGAGAATCTACACAGCTAAACATAAATCTAGCCCCAGGATTAATATTATTAACACTCACGATCCTGAAAAGTGCTTTCAGTTTCAACAGCACCTTGAAGACGCTTTCACTGATTCATCAGAAAATTGTACAGTAAGTGAAAAGTGGGGTAAACTTAAGAACACTCTCTATACAAATGCGGTAGGGGTTTACGACAGTGTGGATCACAAGAGCCAGGACTGGTTTGCCGCAAACATCCAGACACTGCAGCCATTTATTGATAAAAAGAAGATAGCTCTCTTAAGAAACAAGGAAAGAACAACGCGTAACACTCTCAATGAGCTGAAGCAAGCTAGGAAGGACGTGCAAAATGCTGCCAGGCAGTGTGCAAATGACTATTGGATCAAGTTATGTGAGTCCTTTCAAAACGCGAGTGATAAGGGAAACATCAGAAGCATGTATCGAGGGATAAAAAAACAAAAACCTGTAGTCCAAGGATAAAAAGAAGTGCGCTACTGAAAACCTTGACTGGAGAAATATCACTGATAAGAAACAGGAGATTATAGAAGGGTAGAGCACTATTTAGAGATTTACTCAAGTGATACCAAACTAGCGGATGATGCCCTCAACGCCATAGACGCCCTGCCAACTCTTGATCACCTGGACACGCTTAGTACCATAACAGAAGTTAAGTGTGCTACAAATGAACTTGCATCTGGCAAGACTACAGGTAAGGATGGGATTCCAATAAAGGTTTTCAGGAGTGGGCAAGACACACTCACTGTACAGATCCACCAACTAAAAGAGCTTTGCTGGCAAGAAGCACAAGTCCTACAGGATTTCAAAGATTCAAGCATCGTAACACTGTACAAGAATAAGGGCGACAGGAGCGACTGTAACAAACTATAGGGGCATCTCACTTCTGTGTATTGTTGGGAAATTACTTGTCAGAATTGTTCTGCGCATACTTCAAGTCCTAGGAGATCACGTCTACCCCGAATCACAGTGCGGCTTCCGACAGAACTGGTCTACCATTGATATGATATTCTCATTGCGACAAATGCGAGAAAAATGCCGGGAACAAAATCAACCACTGTTTATTGCCTTCACCGACCTCACAAAGGCATTTGATTTGGTCAGTCGTGAGGGTCTGTTGAGGGCATTAAAAACGATTGGCTGCACACCAACTCTTCTGTCCATTGTGGATTCGTTCCACACAGGCATGAAGGGTATAATCAAATTTGATGGTGAACTGCAGAAGAGTTTGAAATCAACAGTGGAGTTAGGCAAGGTGGTGTATTAGCCCGCACCCTCTTTGTTTGAAATATACTTTTCACTTCTACTGAAATATGCCTTTCGTGATCAGGATGACGGTATATACATTCACTCACGCTCAGATGGTGGCCTCTATAATGCTCAGAGATTGAAGGCCAAGACCAAAATTAGGAGGGTACTAATCAGAGAGTTGCATTTTGCTGATGATGCTGCAATTACGACCCACTCTGAGGAAGAATTACAGGATCTACTATCTGCATTCTCCAATGCTTGTTCTGAATTTGGTTTAACAATAAAAAAAAAGGAGACACAGACTATGTCACAAGGTGCACATGGGGTACCATCAATCTTTATTGACGACGCCGAACTGGAAATAGTAGACAATTTTACATATCTAGGATCAAAGGTAAATGGCATATTATACCTAGATCAGGAAATCAACATCAGGATTGGCAAAGCAGCAACAACAATGAACATGTTAGCAAAAAGAGTCTGGGAGAACAAGAAACTTGTTGCCAAAATAAAAGTCTTTATCTCTTTATCTACCAAGCTTTTGTCATTAGTACTCTTCTTTATGGCAGTGAAACATGGTCAACTGACTGACACCAAGAGAAACGCTTAAACAGCTTTCATATGCGGTGTCTGCGAAGAATACTTGGTATTGGAAAGGTTGTTTGACGTGTGTTCCATGCTCAGCCTTCGTAGACTTAGATGGATAGGACACGTTAGGAGGATGGATGAAGGACATCATTTTTGGTGAATTGCAGGTGGGTAGAAGATCTACTACGATACAAAGATGTGTATAAGCGGGACATGATTGATACAGGCATTGATAATGCACAGTGGAAGCAAGCTGCCGCTGAACGTGTTGCATCGAGGGCAACTATCAGAAATGGAATAAAGACAAAGGAGAAAATGATTGCAGATCTTGATGGATGATGGTAGAATACCAAAGACCATCTTTTTTGGTGAATTACAAGTGGGTGGAAGATCTCAGGGTCGGCCTCTACTACGATACAAAGATGTGTGTAAGTGGGACATGAGTTAGCGGGACAGCAGTCGACTCGACGCGCTATCCAGAGCAAGTCGCCTAATTAGATAATGCATAGGATGCCTCGCGTTAAAAGTGCCGCGCAGAGACATGCGCTTTATGCAGCCGGGAAAAAGAAGGCAGAGGCGAGGAAGGCCGCTGCGACTGCTGAGCCCGTTTCTACAAACAGCAGCAGCCCCGATTCCTACACCAGCTGAAACCGTTCCCGTTGCGGAAGAAATCACAGTTGAAGCCAGCAGCTGCCGGAAAGTCCTAACCAGCACCAAGACGATGCAGCCCAATATACCAGAGACTTCTACACAGAAGGAAACAACAAGTACTGTGGTCTTCACCGGCAAAATTTTACACAAGCAGATAAGCGTGGGAGAAGCTAAACTGTCGGCGCTACCAACATACAAGATAATCAGTCTGTTGGAAAAAGAGCAGGGAAGAAACAGCATCGGCCAGCTGCGCACGACACCCGATGGAGTAGTGGTCTCCATCAACAAAAAAAACAAAGACCACAGCACTTCTACAGAAAATGTCACAAGAAGAGAAAGCCGTCATCCAGCTTCACCACGGCATAGTAATGGAAGCCGCCCGGCACCGCACAATCAAAAGGTGGGTCATCAAACGAGCCAAGACCCATCTCACCAACGACCAGATCAGGGAGATGCTGGCGAGGGAGAACCGCAAAATCAAGATCACCAGTGCTGAGCGGATCATCGGAAAGAACAACATACCCTCTACAGCTGTCGTCGTAACATCAGAGGACCGATTAATCACGCAATACATTGTATGGGACAAGAAAGACCAAGTACCAGAGCCCTACATACCGAGAGTGCTGCAGTGTTCCAAGTGCCAGAAGTTTTGGCACACTCGTGTCACCTGCATAAAGCGATATGGAGGTGTGTAGGTACTGCTCTGGGCCTCATCAATACAGTCAGTGCCAGCATAACAAGAACGACTCGGACTTCAGGAGGCCCAACACCAATAGAAAGTGCGCCAATTGCCTCGGCAACCATGGCGCCAGGTACCTCGGCTGCCCCTGCCACCAAGACAGCAAAGAAGCCATGAAAATCGCCATCAAGTCTAACCTACCATACACAGAGGATAGGAGGCAGTTCGAGGCGACCAGTCGATTTACCAAAAGTGACAAAAAACAATGGAAGGCCAACTGAAGGACCTGAGAACACAATTCAAAAGCATGGAGAAAGAAAAAGACAAGTCTCATGAAACACAGATAACGGCCGTTCAGCGCATCCTGGACGAACTGAAGCAAGTCCAGCAGAAGATAGAGCAGGATGTCGCTCGAATGGCTGCTATAAAAGCTGAAACTGACGAAACTCTATCGAATATTCAAGAAGAAAGAGCAAAGACATAAGAAACGCTGAAACAAATCCAAGAAGAAAGCGACCAGATAGAACTACTCAAATCACAGAGAGATCCAGAAAATGCAAAGACCCAGACAGAAGACGAAGCACCAGAAGAAGAAATAGAAATCCAACTGGATGAGAATGGCCTCCCAGGCCAAGACCAATTCTGTAGGGCGATTGCGAATCGCTCCCCACCAAGATCGAACTATCGAGACGACACACGAAACCAAAGACGAACGGGAAGTTCGAAAACAACCCAAGACGTGGAAGGAGGAGGTACTACAGCTGGGACGACGAGTGGCGAAACTCCCTGAAGGAAACAGCACCATTTTATACACAATAACTAAACACAATAACTCCAGACATCAGCAAGTGCGCGACTCTGCCCAGACATGAAAAACCTTATCATGACAGTAACGAACAAAATCAACCAACCAGAAGCCAGAAAGCTGACAACAAGCAGCCAGATCTACAAACGAATCGAAACAAGTCACACAATAAAGGACTCAAATACAACCAAGCTGATATAGACGACAATTAAACGGGACCATTCGTATAAACGATGAACGAACGAACGAACGATTGCAGATAAAGCACACATAGAGCGTGAGAGACGTCAGATGGTGCATGATGGTGGAAATGACCATGTTTTCATATGCATCCACTGTGGACGAACATGTACATCGCGAATTGGCCTTAACTGTCATATTCGCCACCGCTATGGGCTGAGTTATTAAGCCTTTTAGAATCACAATGTACCAAACTATCGTCTGTCAAGACGGAAAGGTGCCAATGAATGAATGCATGCATGCATGCGCGCGCGCGTGTGTGTGTGTGTGTGTGTGTACGTATGTATGTATGTCCCCAAGGCATTTCCTGGTATACATTAAACCAGCTCACTTTTCGATTCGAATTCAAACCTGTGAATACTGCTGAACCAAGCTGATTTGAATACCAAGAAACAATTATAATACCAGATCGAAGTTGCGCGACAGAGATTAAGAACTGAAAAGATCAAGCAAAAGATGCACTCCAGAAAATGAAGAGTAGCTTATTCAATACATCACTATAATTTAATGTCAGAAATAGTGTGCTGAAATATTATTTAGATCCTGCTTTGCTGTATGGTTGCTAATTATGGAACGTTAATTACCACAGTAGGAACAGCTTGCAAGCTACGGGGCTGTGGTTTATGAGACGAATGTTCCTTGGGCTACTAGAGTAATTAACTGACAATGATTACCAGGAAGACGATAATGAAACTCCAACATTATTTAAAACTATAAGAAACAGACACATAGGTTTCTGTGGTCATGTGATGAGAAGAGAGAAGTTGGAGATTATCGCAACAACTGAACCGATCATGGAGAAAGAGACACAGACAGATCAAAAGAACTCGTGCTGGATGGACTGTGTCATGGAGGAATATCATAAGCAGAGTTGATCCATAGCAGCAAGGACCGTGATCAGTGGAAAGGCATGAACACCTACGCCGGCTTGCAAGGCACATAATGATGATGATGAATACCGCGTGGGAAGACAAGCCTGCTAGCCACTGTACTCTATGGATTCCCATCTTAGTATTTAGTCTCCCTCACTGAATACTATTTTTGATCATTGATAATCTGTTGTCATATCTTTATCAGTTCCTGGCCCCATACTATGTAAGTACCAATATGAAAGAATATTATGTTTATGTTTGATTAAATGACTAGTTTAGTTTAGTTTAGTGATTAAATGATTTAATGAATATATATATATATATATATATATATATATATATTGTAACACACCATTTAAATACACCAACAGTTATATAATGTCGATAGATAATGTGCACCTTCACAATTTGGCAGACAGAATGGTAAAGGATATAAGTAGTCACACTGACTCGTCACTTGGGTAAATAAAGAATACATTTAGATACTAAGAGAATTCACCTATGACAGTGGTTCTCAACCTTTTTTGGCCCATGCACCCTTTCACCATATGTTCAGAATGGCATCCCGCCACCCTTTTCGTATTTCCTCCCTATAAATTCCTCCCCCCCCCCCCACCCGCTCCAACACAGTATACGCAAAAATGGTTGATTTAATGAGTGATTTAGGAACCGACATCACAGCATTTGGGGCATTCCCATAAGCGCTCCGTCCCCATCCTCAGCAGCCAGCGAAGAGTTCCAACACTAATAGTACCAGTAGCAATCTAATTATATGTCCGTCTTGCCTTTCCTCTGAGCGTCGATCGTCGGCCAGATTCCCTCGTCACCCCTCGCTGTCGCATTCTTGCCAGACCATGGTGATCCATTTGCTCCTCCGAGGTGTCCACGTGCTCCCACAAGGCCGCAACCACGTCTGCCTTATCATGCATCAATACTCCACCATGTTTTGCAGAGCTAGCCAGTCTGTCCGTCTGTTCATTCCACAGCACACCAGCATGCCCCGGAGAAAAGATCCAAACGATGCTTGTCACTCGTGACTTCCGAAGCCAAGCAAGCCACTCTGCACGAAGCTTGCCTGTCCTCACCCTACTCAGTATGCTTTCTGAGTCAGTTACAATCACGATGTGCGTGTGTGTGTCGTATTCTCCATCCAGCGGAAAGCTGCACTGACCGCGTCCACCTCCATTCTTAAGCTAGATGGTGTGGTATCAAACGCAAGGCTCTCCTGCACCAAAAGTCGACCATTAGCTTTTGCTAAGAACCCCCAGGCATTTATCCTGCCTCTCAACAACGAACCATCTGTGTGGATATAATATAATGCACTCCCGGCTCGATGTGATTATAACTCTGCACAAGTCTGACTGATCCGCTGGCACTCTGACCCACTACTCTCCCCGCCTAATGTTCTCCAAGATGCAAACCTGTCTGATCGTATCCTCCGCCTGAGCCATCCATGATTTCCTTCTTATCAGTCGGTGACCCTTAACTGCGTCAAGCGTCTCATGCAACGGGTGATCAGTGTCAGCAACTACTCTGAGTTATGCCTTCGCCTGCATCACCTTTAGCCTACCAGCAAAAGTCGGCAAACCAAGGATGTAACGCATACGCACTACTGGGGTATCTCTGTCTGAGACAGTAAGCAGTCCTAGTCCATAATCAATCATTGAGAGGATCAAGTGCTGGTATAGTGTGAAAAGCATTCTCTGCTCTGTGTCCATTGCAGCCATAGTTTTAAGTGCATTGAGTCCCTTTTGAGATCGTGTCACAACCGTCTCCACATGGTCCTTGAAGGACAGGCTCCTGTCAAATGTGATTCCCAGATACTTCAGTTTGTTCTCTCTGTTGACGCTTCTACCATCTATCGTGAGGCTTGAGACATCAGTTCTCACAATCATGTTGTCCAGAGAGCACCACAAAACAGCTGCCTTTTCCGGGTGGATGACAGCACTAATTTCAGTGTAACAGTCAATCACTTTGTCTACTGTCGCCTGTAGCCCCTGGGCTGTTTGCTCTCTATCTCTCCCCTGCCTATATGCAAGAGTATCATCTGCAAATGTTAGTATCCTTCCAACCCCTGGTGCTTCTAAGTTTGCAATCTTGCTCGTATACACATTAAAGAGCACCGGTGAGATTGCAGATCCCTGTGGAGGTCCCGGGGTTAAAATATGTGGCTCTGAGGTCCATGCACCCAGATGGAGAGCAATCTGACGAGAGTGCAGGGCGGCCGCTATCCAGTTCACCAACCAGGGATTGACCCTTTTCTCCATCAGTGCGGTCATCAAAATATCATATCGAACTCAATTGTACGCATCCTCGAGATCAAGTGCTGCCGCCATCGTTTCCTGTCTACTCTGGAACCCCTCATAAACGTCAAAGGCAAAAGTGGCTGCATTTGACCAGGTAACTTTTCCTGGCCTGTAGCTCCCCAGGCCTCTTGGAATAAACTTCCCCCTTTCCACAAATTCTTGCAGCTTGACAGCGACTATCTTCTCTAAAACTTTCCCAAATGTATTTTGAAGGGTGATGATCCTAAAGCCGCTAAGCTTTGAATGATCCGTGAATGGTTTTGGGAGAGTGATGAGATAGCTAAAGATAATAGCACATATTAGAACAAGTCTAGACATCTACCAAAAAACGTGATTTGCGAGTCTACGTACGTTATAAAACGAATTTCAGAATGGGTGAGATGTACAGAACCGTAAAGTATGGAGGGAAAGACAATATCAAGTACTTGGTTCTTATATTAACGCGATCATGAAATAATCTTAATTCAACCCCCCCCCCCCCCCCCCCCCCGGGAAACCCTAAAAATCATCTGGGGGAGAGAGAGAGAGAGAGAGAGAGAGAGAGAGAGAGAGAGAGAGAGAGAGAGAGAGAGAGAGAGAGAGAGAGAGAGATTCCCCACCGGTTGAGAACCACTGCATTATAATGTTCGCTGTCCTATTTGGTTCAATTTCATTGCTCTACATTCTGCTGGCATGCCTTTGGTCTCACAGTCTTAGCTAAATAATTTGTGAATTAATTAGATTGAGGTGTGTATATTTGCTTTAATATCGTATGCTGATGTGCCATCTGTGCTAGCTGCTTTTTCGTTCTTCAGAAATGTAATAGTTTTTTTTTGTCCTTCTTTATTTGGTGTCACACGGTTGAAATACAGCAACATTTATTTTGGCTGTATATTTAGAGTATTTTGAGGGTCTGGCCTAATCGCAAGTTGCTTTAAGTATTCAACCCGTCTGTTAATTTGATCCTTAATGGTTAAAAAAAAAAGTATTTTTACTATAGTTTATCAGTTCTCCTGGTTGATTATATTTCCCAACTGTTTACTTCTTGATGCTGTAAATTTCTCGGAGACTTTCTTCTGCTGCTGCCCCTTTTACATCTTACGTTAGGTCATGTAAATATGGTCTTGTATACGTCCATAGTAGTTTTCTAGGTTTTTTTATTAGCTTCTGTCTCTGCATTTAGTAGCTCTGATAATTATATTAGTTAAATATGCCTTTGTTCTCTTTTTTTTTCCCCGTGGACGTATACGTGCGATTCATTCTACCTGCATGTAACGTTTGAATCTGCTACAAACACAACATGGCGTTCCGTGCTACTCTTCAGTACCGGAATGCCATCGTTACTGCAGCCACCTCCAACTTCCTAATGAAAGTCGTGATATCGTGCGCCAAAATCTCCTCTTTTCGGGCAGTATCCTTTAATATTTGCAATGAAACTACACCATACCTGTTTGCCTCTCATCACAGACCCATCTATTTATATTAGATACGAGTTGTCATTTATCTGCTGTGGCACGGAGGCTCTGTTTCACACGCTGTTCTTTCTTGGCACCCTCTATTCTATGTAAATCAGCTTTTTGCGGCGGAATCTGCACACTCTTGCCAATTTCACAAGCTTGTTTGATCTTATTTCTTTAAACTATATCGCCTGATGTCACACAGAGCTTCCTCTATGCTGTGACCTTTAGGTACATCTTTGCCTGGATCACTTAATGTCATTCTTATATCAACTGCATTGCAAGTATGTGCTACATGCACACAATGGGCATAGCCTTTTCGCAACTTAAAATGACGCCCCGTAGCTGTTTTCTTAATGCTTTCCGGGTTCTCTGTGCGATGTTGTGAATTGTGACTGGCTGGGATATGGCCTAGGTTGTTAATTGTCGTTCCATATATTTTAGGTATTTTATTGTATACAGATCCACTGCTCAGAGTAAACAAAATATGTTCGAGTAATTATGTTTATTTTACGTGCGGAGATCATTTATTGGAAAAGAAACCAAGAAATATCCGAGGTTAACTTACAGTAAATATATTTCATCAAAGGTTTGCATTACATTACATTGATTCGAAAAATTAAGTTAAGACTGAGTGCATAACTATTATCGTAATGATTTATAAATAGTATACTCCTTAAACTCACAGGAAGAGGTTCTAACATGCGAACCACATATTGAAGAACCTACATTTGAAGAAATCCTATATGTAATCACACGACTTAAAAACAATAAGGCAACTGGGACTGATGGAATTGCTGCTGAATTTATAAAGGCAATATATATATATATTACGAACACTAATAGAAAGATCAATAGAGAAACAAAGAGACATATATTTATGCTTCATAGATTATACTAAGGCATTTGATAAAGTAAAACATGA
The DNA here is from genome assembly GCA_014155875.1 of Cepaea nemoralis. Classification (NCBI taxonomy): domain Eukaryota; kingdom Metazoa; phylum Mollusca; class Gastropoda; order Stylommatophora; family Helicidae; genus Cepaea; species Cepaea nemoralis. The sequence continues at coordinate 14,692 of JACEFZ010028125.1, forward strand.
TGAGCTGATTAAAATGTTGGAAGATATCAACATTGATGGGAAAGATTTAAGAATAATAAAGAATATATACTGGAACCAAGTAGCAGCAATTAAAATGGGAAATAAAGAGGGTAGTTACGAACAGATAAAGCTAGGAGTACGACAGGGGTGTGTCTTGTCACCCGATCTCTTCTCCCTGTATAGCGAAGTAATAATGAGAGAGATCAAAGAGAAGCCAGGAATACTAATCGGAGGATATAATATAAACAATATACGCTATGCAGATGACACAGTATTGGTAGCGGATAATGCAACAGACCTACAACAATTGTTGGACAATGTAGTAACAGAGAGTGCACAGAAAGGACTGTCCTTGAATATCAAGAAAACAGTAACAATGGTGATATCAAAGAAAATGGGGACGCCAAAATGTGACATAGAAATAGAAGGGGAAATTCTCAACCAAGTGGATAATTTTAAATACCTAGGGGCACTTATAACATCAGATGGAAGATGTACAAAAGAGATTAAGAGCAGAATAGGGCAGGCAAAGACAGCATTTCAGAAAATGAAGAGTATCTTATGCAATAAGTCGCTATCAATGAATGTAAGAAAGAAAGTACTAAAATGCTATATAGAACCAGTTTTGCTGTATGGCAGCGAATCTTGGAATGTAAATGAACAAATTAGGAAGAACTTAGAAGCAACAGAGATGTGGTTTTTAAGACGAATGTTGCGAATTCCTTGGACTGCCAGAGTAACTAACAACGATTGCCTGAAAGAGGCTAATGAAACTAGAACACTATATACAACAATAAGAAAGAGACAAACATCTTTCTTTGGTCATGTGATGAGAAGAGAGGCATTGGGGAACATCGTGACAACTGGAAAGATCGAGGGGAAGAGAGGCAGAGGCAGACCAAGAGAAATGATGCTGGACGGACTGAGACGGTGGCATGGAGGAATATCATCAGCAGAGTTGATCCAGAACACCAAAGACCGAGATCTGTGGAGAGCCATGAACGCGTACGCCAGCCGGCACGGCACTTGATGATGATGACATACAAATAGATAATATGACCATTAAAAGAACGGAAACATACAAATACCTGGGTACAATCTTCAACTGCTCCAATATCATAAGGGAAGAAATACAAACTAGAATCAACTCTGGAAATAAGATATACTATGCACTATGTCAACGTCCTAGATACCCAGGGGAATGAAACTTGGGTTCATACAGGCAACAAACTCCGTTCTGATACTATCTGACATAATTTATTTACAGTAAGCTGGCCAAGAATGGTTTTCGCAGCCAGCTACGTGGCGAACATGATCATAGGAGTTCACAACAAAGCCATCATACATAATCATTACAACAAACTCTATTATCTATCTATCGAGTGAGTAACACTCCTAAATACACTTGTGTTCAATCTATCAAGTCCCCCTTAAGTTAAGCCCTGTTGCTTGTTCGATGTCCAGTCGGCGTCTGCCCTCTAACGTGTCTCGGACACGGGCTTTAACTATCCTCGAGCTTCTCGTGGAACAGGTCCTGGCACGCGGTCAGCGTGTCCACGGAGCTGTAGGCGAACTGACATATGCTTCTCGACGGCTCTAGATTGCTCGAGCATTCGAGTGTGTCTCCCTTGTATTGGGGTTATGTCCCTTCTCGAGTTCCCTTCTATCTTTATGTTCCTACCGACTCCATGTGAGACTCTGACAGGGGTCCCCCTCTCCCGCTTCTATGGGTTAGTATATGGTAATTAGTCTGCACTAATTCTGTCTTAGGATCACATGAAGTTGGTGTTTGGTAGTTTCGTTGATGGGAACCTGGCCATCTATATATTTGCACTATTAACTCATGTATTTCCCCGTACAACAATCCAGGGTGATTGCTGAAGAGCCCCTATCTCTTCCATATCCTTAAACATGCTTATCCGACCGAAGTTCTCTGACGCTTCTAGTTGTATCTGCAACCGCGCCCTTCTCAAGTATCCATATGATACCAGGATATTAAACTCTGTGTTAGAGAGGTTTAACAAGACAAATTGTCTTGGCTTATTTAAGAACACTTGCAATTCTTGTCCTGAATGTGTATTTTGATACACTTTTACTTCCGTATGTTTTATAGTGCTTAATATATATATATATATATATATATATATATATATATATATATATATATATATATATATATATATATATGCACCTTTGTTTTCTCCCAAGTAACTACTTATGTTCCTGTTTGCCTGTTAGTGTGTTTGCTCTAATAAACTGATTTAATTTTTAATGTTTAGTTTTATGAGTATGTCCTATCTAATGTCTGAAGTGTGTGCTACCTGTGGGTATGTGGTGTGTAGCACATCTCTAAGTGTCACGAGCTGGAATGTCCCTTGTCATGAATTACGTCCTCTGTGTAACGCATGTACAGGGCATTCAAACAGTGATTCTTAAAGTGAACCTATTTTATCTAACACTAAACATGTATACACAATTTTAGACAAGTGTTATATTTTACACTCAAAACGCAGACAAATTAAAATAAATACTTTTTGCGTACAATTTGTCCGCTCAGTATATCGCTCTCTCATTTAATTCATTCACTCTCTGATTCGCACACCTTTCATTCAATATAATAATTTGTTAAAATATACAAATTAAGGTGAGGTAAATGTTGTTGCCCTTAGAAAAAGGAAACTGGCGATATGCTATATTCAAAGCGTCAAGTACTATCTGTACTGGTGATAAGAAATGGTTTATAAGTTAAATTGCAACAATTGTATTGGGAGAAAATTTTAACTATGAATGAACATGTTTGTGACATATTATGATAGAAAATGTACAATTTACATGTCCACATATTTTATGTATATAGTAAAGCACAAATGTAATACATATTTAACTAATAACATTAAATTAATTAACTCCAACGACGATCCGTGTGTTGTCGTTCTTTCGTCCGTGTGCTGTTCCAATAATGTTTACAGTTCGTAGGTAACGTTTTGGTGTCACATTCCTGTGTTGTCTCTCATATGTCGTAATAGTCATAGTATATCGCTTGTATGTGTGATGTTCTGTTCCGTTAGTTTGCGAAGTCCCTTGAAATCACGCTTATGCACAGTTCTTAATATTCGCATGGCAACTTTCAGTTCTGTGATTGGTGAAATAACTTCACAAATGTTAATATCCACAGTTCGGATTGTTTTTGATGTACTGCTAATTGCCAATGTGGCCCAATATAGTTAACGGTTCTCAAATTTTTATGTCTCTGATAGCTATAAGTAGAGTATTAAATCAGCTATCGACACTTCTAAATTAAAGTTCTACAGTACGTGTAGAGGTACACTCTTTTATGCAACAGACTAAAATATCACAGCTTATCATATGGCCACTAATTAATGTACATAGTGTTAATCTGCTGGTGCAGTGGGTAATCGTGATAGTATGTCGGCAATTACATTATCCGTGCCTTCTTTAAGTACCAGCAGTGGCGCCTTATACGTCAAGACAACGAAATTGGAACGAAAGAGGAACTTAGATAAACGACTAACACAAAAAACCAAACTTAATGCCTCCAATTCAGCTGTCGAATACTTGATTTCCGCTGTTTTCAGTTTACGGCTGACATACAGGATTGGGTGTCTCACGTCTTCGTATTCCTGCATCAAACATCCTCCGATTGCGATAGCACTTGCATCTGTAGTTACTGTAAATGGTAAATCTATATATGGTAATCTTAATATGGGTGTATTAGAAAAAATGGATTTCAATTTGCACATTGCATCCTCTAAACGGATACTCTTACAATTGCACACATTACATAATTGTATAGGTATCGATGTAAAATTAAGTCTAAATAATGTAAGAGTGAAAATAAATTTACTATAGGCATATGTCAAAGTTATATGAAAAGCCTTGCACCAACAGAAGTTAATAAACTGTAGCATGGTTTTTGCGCTTTCAATTTGGCGCAATGTTGATTGATATCTAAATGAGATGGTAAATATGATGGAAAATATGTTTGTTATCCGGATGGTGTTGAAAGATACATTTTGAAAGGTAAGTAGTGTTGTTGCAAGTTGGGTTAACAGCAAAAGTAGCAAGAGTGTCAGTAGTTTGTCTTTGTTCATTTTAATGTTTGGTGAAAGTGATTGTTTACTCTTGTTGGTTGGGGTGTGTGTTTCAAAGAACTTGCTGTATTTGTCTGCTAAAGTGGTAGATGGTGAGTTGAAAATAGTAGTCTTTGTGCTGATGGATATAGATCCGCATCGTTTGGTGTTTTTGTTCATGCGATAAAGCAGTTTGTATGCAAACGTTTCTGACTTTGATTTTGTGTGAAGTCACTTGTTTGTGTTTGTTTATTTGCATACCGTTTGCTTGCATGAATGTTGCATGATGATGTTATTTCTATATCTGCATAACTTTCGGCAGCTGTATGTGTTGTTTCTGTTTTAGTTTTATGTGTCCTTAATCGATGATATATTTGCGATGAACACAATGATGATACTTGTTTGATAATAATACTTCTTTGTCACTAGTAGTGTCCCTTGGATATCTTTGTATTTCTTGGTTGTGTTTCTTGGAACTAATCACGTAATTGTTTCTCGTTTCTAGAGAAACAAATTGTTTCGACTCATAAAGTTGGAAATTATGAGTTCTCTCAGTTGTTGGTTTGGTAACTGCGGTGTTTTCTTCACGAGAAACTGTCTGTAATGTGAAGTTGTATTCATTGTCTTGTGTAGTAGTGTCGTTAAGACGTATTGTCGTTGCTGTGCTTTTGTCATTGTTGTTTGTCATATAATATGATTTCGGTTGAGAGTACTTTAAAGAAGTCGAGTCGGTTTGTAATGACTCGTCAAGCTGTTTGTCATGATTAAGAAGAGTTGTTGCTATTGTGTCGTTGACTTCGTCGTTTCCGTTATTAAGAGAATGTGTCGTTAAAGTAGAATTGTCATCGATGTTCTTGTCAGTGTCGTTATTGTCCCCTGTTATCTCTGTTTGGTTCGCCTGTTTTATCGCCACTGCTGGAGAACAGTTTACATACACAAAATCTTTCGCGGAACAATCTGATGTTGGAATCAAACAAAAAAAATTAGTAATTGTCACTGTAATTGTCCAGTCATGTCAATGTCAAATTTCATGAACATAATTATTTAATTACTTTTCTAGAGGGACTACGATAGTTTATGAACAGATGATACGATAGTAGCTACAAAGTTCAGACTTTGTTATGTATGACTGTTGATATATTTTACTTGGCAAAATCAAGAGCTGTCGGGAAAGTGAAGCTTGCGCTTGCCAAAACCGGCTTGGAGCGCCTAAATAGCCTGTCAACGTCCTAGATACCTAGGGGAATGAAACTTGGGTTCATACAGGCAACAAACTCCGTTCTGATCCTATCTGACATAATTTATTTACAGTAAGCTGGCCAAGAATGGTTTTCGCAGCCAGCTACGTGGCGAACATGATCATAGGAGTTCACAACAAAGCCATCATACATAATCATTACAACAAACTCTATCATCTATCTATCGAGTGAGTAACACTCCTAAATACACTTGTGTTCAATCTATCAAGTCCCCCTTAAGTTAAGCCCTGTTGCTTGTTCGATGTCCAGTCGGCGTCTGCCCTCTAACGTGTCTCGGACACGGGCTGTAACTATCCTCGGGCTTCTCGTGGAACAGGTCCTGGCACGCGGTCAGCGTGTCCACGGAGCTGTAGGCGAACTGACCTATGCTTCTCGAAGGCTCTAGATTGTTCGAGCATTGGAGTGTGTCTCCCTTGTATTGGGGTTATGTCCCTTCTTGAGTTCCCTTCTATCTTTATGTTCCTACCGACTCCATGTGAGACTCTGACACACTACAAAATCTACTAAAATCAAATGCGCTATCTCGTAAAACCAAGATCACAATATACAAAACACTGATCAGACCAGTTGTGCTGTATGGCTCTGAAACCTGGAGTACAACGAAAGGAGACGAAGCCTTGTTACAAACCTTTGAGAACAAAATTTTAAGACGCATCATTGGACCCATTAGGGATACACAAAGTGGAGAGTGGAAAAAAAGAAGTAACAAAGACATTTATGATCTGTTTAAGTCCCCGCTAATCACTGGTATCATGAAGGCTAATAGACTACAATGGCTGGGGCATATAGAAAGAATTGAAGATAATAGGGAAACAAAACTCGCTTACACTCAGGAAATAAATGACCGTAGACCCCGAGGTAGACCAAGAAGGCGGTGGAGAGATAATACATGTACAGACCTACAAGCACTTGGAATCAACGACTGGCAAGAGAAGGTCAACCAGAGAGACGAATGGAGACGGATTGTATTTGCAGCAAAGAACCTCAATGGCTCGGAAAGCTGAAGAAGAAGAAAACTCCTTAAACTAGCCTACTAACTAACTAACTAACTAACTAACTAACTAACTAACTAACTAACTAACTAACTAACTAACTAACTAACTAACTAACTAACTAACTAACTAACTGACTAACTAACTGACTAACTAAATATCTAACTAACTAACTAACTAACTAACTAGCTAACTAACTAACTAACTAACTAACTAACTAACTAACTAACTAACTAACTAACTAACTAACTAACTAACTAACTAACTAACTAACTAACTAACTAACTAACTGACTGACTAACTAACTGACTAACTAAATATCTAACTAACTAACTAACTAACTAACTAACTAACTAACTAACTAACTAACTAACTAACTAACTAACTAACTAAATATCTAACTAACTAACTAACTAACTAACTAACTAACTAACTAACTAACTAACTAACTAACTAACTAACTAACTAACTAACTAACTAACTAACTAACTAACTAACTAACTAACTAACTGACTGACTAACTAACTGACTAACTAAATATCTAACTAACTAACTAACTAACTAACTGACTGACTAACTAACTGACTAACTAAATATCTAACTAACTAACTAACTAACTAACTAACTAACTAACTAACTAACTAACTAACTAACTAACTAACTAACTAACTAACTGACTGACTAACTAACTGACTAACTAACTAACTGACTAACTAACTAACTGACTAACTAAATATCTAACTAACCTAGTAGCTAACTAACTAACTAACTAAATGTATATCTAATAGACTAATTATCTAACTAACTAACTAACTAACTAACTAACTAACTAACTAACTAACTAACTAACTAACTAACTAACTAACTAACTAACTAACTAACTAACTAACTAACTAACTGACTGACTAACTAACTAACTAACTAAATGTATATCTAATAGACTAATTATCTAACTAACTAACTAACTAACTAACTAACTAACTAACTAACTAACTAACTAACTAACTAACTAACTAAATGTATATCTAATAGACTAATTATCTAACTAACTAACTAACTAACTAAATGTATATCTAATAGACTAATTATCTAACTAACTAACTAACTAACTAACTAACTAACTAACTAACTAACTAACTAACTAACTAACTAACTAACTAACTAACTAACTAACTAACTAACTAAATGTATATCTAATAGACTAATTATCTAACTAACTAACTAACTAACTAACTAACTAACTAACTAACTAACTAACTAACTAACTAACTAACTAACTAACTAACTAACTAACTAACTAACTAACTAACTAACTAAATGTATATCTAATAGACTAATTATCTAACTAACTAACTAACTAACTAACTAACTAACTAACTAACTAACTAACTAACTAACTAACTAACTAACTAACTAACTAACTAACTAACTAACTAACTAACTAACTAACTAACTAACTAACTAACTAAATGTATATCTAATAGACTAATTATCTAACTAACTAACTAACTAACTAACTAACTAACTAACTAACTAACTAACTGACTGACTAACTAACTAACTAACTAACTAACTAAATGTATATCTAATAGACTAATTATCTAACTAACTAACTAACTAACTAACTAACTAACTAACTAACTAACTAACTAACTAGCTGACTAACTAACTAACTAACTAACTAACTAACTAACTAACTAACTAACTAACTAACTAACTAACTAACTAACTAACTAACTAACTAACTAACTAACTAACTAACTAACTGACTAACTAACTAACTAACTAACTAACTAACTAACTGACTAACTAACTAACTAACTAACTAACTAACTAACTAACTAACTAACTAACTAACTAACTGACTAACTAACTAACTAACTAACTAACTAACTAAATGTATATCTAATAGACTAATTATCTAACTAACTAACTAACTAACTAACTAACTAACTAACTAACTAACTAACTAACTAACTAACTAACTAACTAACTAACTAACTAACTAACTAACTAACTAACTACTAACTAACTAACTAACTAACTAACCTAACTAACTAACTAACTAAATGTATATCTAATAGACTAATTATCTAACTAACTAACTAACTAACTAACTAACTGACTAACTAACTAACTAACTAACTAACTAACTAACTAACTAACTAACTGACTGACTAACTAACTAACTAACTAACTAACTAACTAACTAACTAACTAACTAACTAACTAACTAACTAACTAACTAACTAACTAACTAACTAACTAACTAACTAACTAACTAACTAACTAACTAACTAACTAACTAACTAACTAACTAAATGTATATCTAATAGACTAATTATCTAACTAACTAACTAACTAACTAACTAACTAACTAACTAACTAACTGACTGACTAACTAACTAACTAACTAAATGTATATCTAATAGACTAATTATCTAACTAACTAACTAACTAACTAACTAACTAACTAACTAAATGTATATCTAATAGACTAATTATCTAACTAACTAACTAACTAACTAACTAACTAACTAACTAACTAACTAACTAACTAACTAACTAACTAACTAACTAAATGTATATCTAATAGACTAATTATCTAACTAACTAACTAAATGTATATCTAATAGACTAATTATCTAACTAACTAACTAAATGTATATCTAATAGACTAATTATCTAACTAACTAACTAAATGTATATCTAATAGACTAATTATCTAACTAACTAACTAAATGTATATCTAATAGACTAATTATCTAACTAACTAACTAAATGTATATCTAATAGACTAATTATCTAACTAACTAACTAAATGTATATCTAATAGACTAATTATCTAACTAACTAACTAACTAACTAACTAACTAACTAACTAACTAAATGTATATCTAATAGACTAATTATCTAACTAACTAACTAACTAACTAACTAACTAAATGTATATCTAATAGACTAATTATCTAACTAACTAACTAACTAACTAACTAACTAACTAACTAACTAACTAACTAACTAACTAACTAACTAAATGTATATCTAATAGACTAATTATCTAACTAACTAACTAACTAACTAACTAACTAACTAACTAACTAACTAACTAAATGTATATCTAATAGACTAATTATCTAACTAACTAACTAACTAACTAACTAACTGACTAACTAACTAACTAACTAACTAACTAACTAACTAACTAACTGACTGACTAACTAACTAACTAACTAACTAACTAACTAACTAACTAACTAACTAACTAACTAACTAACTAACTAACTAACTAACTAACTAACTAACTAACTAACTAACTAACTAACTAACTAACTAACTAAATGTATATCTAATAGACTAATTATCTAACTAACTAACTAACTAACTAACTAACTAACTAACTAACTGACTGACTAACTAACTAACTAACTAAATGTATATCTAATAGACTAATTATCTAACTAACTAACTAACTAACTAACTAACTAACTAACTAACTAACTAACCAAATGTATATCTAATAGACTAATTATCTAACTAACTAACTAACTAACTAACTAACTAACTAACTAACTAACTAACTAACTAAATGTATATCTAATAGACTAATTATCTAACTAACTAACTAAATGTATATCTAATAGACTAATTATCTAACTAACTAACTAAATGTATATCTAATAGACTAATTATCTAACTAACTAACTAAATGTATATCTAATAGACTAATTATCTAACTAACTAACTAAATGTATATCTAATAGACTAATTATCTAACTAACTAACTAAATGTATATCTAATAGACTAATTATCTAACTAACTAACTAAATGTATATCTAATAGACTAATTATCTAACTAACTAACTAACTAACTAACTAACTAACTAACTAACTAACTAACTAACTAACTAACTAACTAACTAACTAACTAACTACTAACTAACTAACTAACTAACTAACTAACTAACTAACTAACTAACTAACTAACTAACTAACTAACTAACTAACTAACTAACTAACTAACTAACTAACTAACTAAATGTATATCTAATAGACTAATTATCTAACTAACTAACTAACTAACTAAATGTATATCTAATAGACTAATTATCTAACTAACTAACTAACTAACTAAATGTATATCTAATAGACTAATTATCTAACTAACTAACTAACTAACTAACTAACTGACTAACTAACTAACTAACTAACTAACTAACTAACTAACTGACTGACTAACTAACTAACTAACTAACTAACTAACTAACTAACTAACTAACTAACTAACTAACTAACTAACTAACTAACTAACTAACTAACTAACTAACTAACTAACTAACTAACTAACTAACTAACTAACTAACTAACTAACTAACTAACTAACTAACTAACTAAATGTATATCTAATAGACTAATTATCTAACTAACTAACTAACTAACTAACTAACTAACTAACTAACTAACTGACTGACTAACTAACTAACTAACTAAATGTATATCTAATAGACTAATTATCTAACTAACTAACTAACTAACTAACTAACTAACTAACTAACTAACTAACTAACTAACTAACTAACTAACTAACTAACTAACTAACTAACTAACTGACTAACTAACTGACTAACTAACTAACTAACTAACTAACTAACTGACTAACTAACTAACTAACTAACTAACTAACTAACTAATTATCTAACTAACTAACTAACTAACTAACTAACTAACTAACTAACTAAATGTATATCTAATAGACTAATTATCTAACTAACTAACTAATTATCTAACTAACTAACTAATTATCTAACTAACTAACTAACTAACTAACTAACTAACTAACTAACTAACTAAATGTATATCTAATAGACTAATTATCTAACTAACTAACTAACTAACTAACTAACTAACTAACTAACTAACTAACTAACTAACTAACTAACTAACTAACTAAATGTATATCTAATAGACTAATTATCTAACTAACTAACTAAATGTATATCTAATAGACTAATTATCTAACTAACTAACTAAATGTATATCTAATAGACTAATTATCTAACTAACTAACTAAATGTATATCTAATAGACTAATTATCTAACTAACTAACTAACTAACTAAATGTATATCTAATAGACTAATTATCTAACTAACTAACTAACTAACTAAATGTATATCTAATAGACTAATTATCTAACTAACTAACTAACTAACTAACTAACTGACTAACTAACTAACTAACTAACTAACTAACTAACTAACTAACTAACTGACTGACTAACTAACTAACTAACTAACTAACTAACTAACTAACTAACTAACTAACTGACTAACTAACTAACTAACTAACTAACTAACTAACTAACTAACTAACTAACTAACTAACTAACTAACTAACTAACTAACTAACTAACTAACTAACTAACTAACTAACTAACTAACTAACTAACTAACTAAATGTATATCTAATAGACTAATTATCTAACTAACTAACTAACTAACTAACTAACTAACTAACTGACTGACTAACTAACTAACTAACTAAATGTATATCTAATAGACTAATTATCTAACTAACTAACTAACTAACTAACTAACTAACTAACTAACTAACTAACTAACTAACTAACTAACTAACTAACTAACTAACTAACTAACTAACTAACTAACTGACTAACTAACTGACTAACTAACTAACTAACTAACTAACTAACTGACTAACTAACTAACTAACTAACTAACTAACTAACTAACTAATTATCTAACTAACTAACTAACTAACTAACTAACTAACTAACTAACTAAATGTATATCTAATAGACTAATTATCTAACTAACTAACTAATTATCTAACTAACTAACTAATTATCTAACTAACTAACTAACTAACTAACTAACTAACTAACTAACTAAATGTATATCTAATAGACTAATTATCTAACTAACTAACTAACTAACTAACTAACTAACTAACTAACTAACTAACTAACTAACTAACTAACTAACTAACTAAATGTATATCTAATAGACTAATTATCTAACTAACTAACTAAATGTATATCTAATAGACTAATTATCTAACTAACTAACTAAATGTATATCTAATAGACTAATTATCTAACTAACTAACTAAATGTATATCTAATAGACTAATTATCTAACTAACTAACTAAATGTATATCTAATAGGACTAATTATCTAACTAACTAACTAAATGTATATCTAATAGACTAATTAATCTAACTAACTAACTAACTAACTAACTAACTAACTAACTAACTAAATGTATATCTAATAGACTAATTATCTAACTACTAACTAAATGTATATCTAATAGACTAATTATCTAACTAACTAACTAAATGTATATCTAATAGACTAATTATCTAACTAACTAACTAACTAACTAACTAACTAACTAACTAACTAACTAACTAACTAACTAACTAAACTAATGTATATCTAATAGACTAATTATCTAACTAACTAACTAATGTATATCTAATAGACTAATTATCTAACTAACTAACTAAATGTATATCTAATAGACTAATTATCTAACTAACTAACTAAATGTATATCTAATAGACTAATATCTAACTAACTAACTAATGTATATCTAATAGACTAATTATCTAACTAACTAACTAAATGTATATCTAATAGACTAATTATCTAACTAACTAACTAAATGTATATCTAATAGACTAATTATCTAACTAACTAACTAAATGTATATCTAATAGACTAATTATCTAACTAACTAACTAACTAACTAACTAACTAACTAAATGTATATCTAATAGACTAATTATCTAACTAACTAACTAAATGTATATCTAATAGACTAATTATCTAACTAACTAACTAAATGTATATCTAATAGACTAATTATCTAACTAACTAACTAACTAACTAACTAACTAACTAACTAACTAACTAACTAACTAACTAACTAAATGTATATCTAATAGACTAATTATCTAACTAACTAACTAAATGTATATCTAATAGACTAATTATCTAACTAACTAACTAAATGTATATCTAATAGACTAATTATCTAACTAACTAACTAAATGTATATCTAATAGACTAATTATCTAACTAACTAACTAAATGTATATCTAATAGACTAATTATCTAACTAACTAACTAAATGTATATCTAATAGACTAATTATCTAACTAACTAACTAACTAAATGTATATCTAATAGACTAATTATCTAACTAACTAACTAACTAACTAACTAACTAACTAACTAACTAACTAACTGACTGACTAACTAACTAACTAACTAAATGTATATCTAATAGACTAATTATCTAACTAACTAACTAACTAACTAACTAACTAACTAACTAACTAACTAAATGTATATCTAATAGACTAATTATCTAACTAACTAACTAACTAACTAACTAACTAACTAACTAACTAACTAACTAACTAACTAACTAAATGTATATCTAATAGACTAATTATCTAACTAACTAACTAAATGTATATCTAATAGACTAATTATCTAACTAACTAACTAACTAAATGTATATCTAATAGACTATTATCTAACTAACTAACTAAATGTATATCTAATCGACTAATTATCTAACTAACTAACTAACTAACTAACTAACTAACTAACTAACTAACTAACTAACTAACTAACTAACTAACTAACTAACTAACTAACTAACTAACTAACTAACTAACTAACTAACTATTGTTCTAACTAACTAACTATCTATCTAACTAACTAACAAAATAATTACCTAACTAACTAGCTAGCTAACTAACTAACTAACTAACTAACTAACTAACTAAATGTATATCTAATAGACTAATTATCTAACTAACTAACTACTAACTAACTAACTGACTAACTAACTAAACTAACTAACTAACTAACTAACTGACTGACTGACTAACTAACTACTACTAACTAACTAACTAATAACTAACTAACTAACTACCTAACTAACTAACTAACTAACTAACTAACTAACTAACTAACTAACTAACTAACTAACTAACTAACTAACTAACTAACTAACTAAATGTATATTAATAGACTAATTATCTAACTAACTAACTAACTAACAACTAACTAACTAACTAACTGACTGACTAACTAACTAACTAACTAAATGATATCTAATAGACTAATATCTAACTAATAACTAACTAACTAACTAATAACTAACTAAATGTATATCTAATAGACTAATTATCTAACTAACTAACTAACTAACTAACTAACTAACTAACTAACTAACTAACTAACTACTAACTAATGTATATCTATAGACTAATTATCTAACTAACTACTAAAGTATATCTAATAGACTAATTATCTAAAACTAACTAACTAACTAAATGTATATTAATAGACTAATTATCTAACTAACTAAACTAACTAAATGTATATCTAATAGACTAATTATTAACTAACTAATAACTAAATGTATATCTAATAGATAATAATCTAATAACTAACTAAATGTATATCTAAAGGACTAATTATCTAACTAACTAACTAACGTATATCTAACAACTAATATCTAACTAAAATAACTAATGATAGTCTAATAGATAATATCTAACTAACTAATAAATGTACTATCTAATAGACTAATATCTAACTAACTAACATAATATAACTAACTAACTAACTAACTAACAAATGTATATCTAATAGACTAATTATCAACTAACTAACTAACTAACTAACTAACTAAATGTATATCTACATAGGACTATTATCAACTAACTAAACTAACTAACTAATAACTAACTAAAAACTAACTAAAATGTATATCTAATAGACTAATATCTAATAACAATAAACTAACTACTAACTGACTAACTAACTAACTAAGTATATAATAGACTAATTATCTAACTAACTAACACTAACTAACTAACTAAATGTATATCTATAGACTAATTATCTAACTAACTAACTAACTAACTAACACTAAACTAACTAACTAACTAACTAACTAACTAACTAACTAAATGTATATCTAATAGACTAATTATCTACTAAATAACAACTAACTAACTAACTAACTAACTAACTAAATGTATAATAATAGACTAATTATCTAACTAACTAACTAACTAACTAACTAACTGACTAACTAACTAACTAACTAACTAACTAACTAACTAACTAACTAACTAACTGACTGACTACCTAACTAACTAACTAACTAACTAACTAACATAACTAACTAACGAACTAACTAACTACTAACTAACTAACTAACTAACTAACTAACTACTAACTAACTAACTAACTAACTAACTAACTAACTAACTAACTAACTAACTAACTAACTAACTAACTAACTAACTAACTAAATGTATATCTAATAGACTAATTATCTAACATAACTAACTAACTAACTAACTAACTAACTAACTAACTAACTGACTGACTAACTAACTAACTAACTAAATGTATATCTAATAGACTAATTATCTAACTAAACTAAACTAACTAACTAACTAACTAACTAACTAACTAACTAAATGTATATCTAATAGACTAATTATCTAACTAACTATACTAACTAACTAACTACCTAACTAACTACCTAACTAACTAACTAACTAACTAACTCACTAACTAATATGTATATCTAATAGACTAATTATCTAAACTAACTAACTAATGTATATCTAATAGACTAATTATCTAACTAACTAACTAAATGTATATTAATAGACAATTATCTAACTAACTAACTAAATGTATATCTAATAGACTAATTATCTAACTAACTAACTAACTAACTACTAACTAATAGTATATCTAATAGACTAATTATCTAACTAACTAACTAAATGTATATCTAATCGACTAATTATCTAAATAACTAACTAAATGTATATCTAATAGACTAATTATCTAACTAACTAACTAAATGTATATCTAATAGACTATTATCTAACTAACTAACTAAATGTATATCTAATAGACTATTATCTAACTAACTAACTAAATGTATATCTAATAGACTAATTATAACTAACTAACTAAATGTATATCTAATAGACTAATTATCTAACTAACTAACTAAATGTATATCCTAATAGACTAATTATCTAACTAACTAACTAAATGTATTAATAACTATTATCTAACTAACAACTAAAACTACTACTAACTAACTAATGTATATCTATAGACTAATTATTCTAACTAACTAACTAACTAACTAACTAACTAAATGTATATCTAATAGACTAATTATCTAACTAACTAACTAAATGTATATCTAATAGACTAATTATCTAACTAACTAACTAAATGTATATCTAATAGACTAATTATCTAACTAACTAACTAAATGTATATCTAATAGACTAATTATCTAACTAACTAACTAACTAACTAATACTAACTAACTAACTAACTAACAACTAACTAACTACTAACTAACTAACTAATACTAACTAACTAAATGTATATCTAATAGACTAATTATCTAACTAACTAACTAAATGTATATCTAATAGACTAATTATCTAACTAACTAACTAACTAACTAACTAACTAACTAACTAACTAACTAACTAACTAACTAAATGTATATCTAATAGACTAATTATCTAACTAACTAACTAAATGTATATCTAATAGACTATTATCTAACTAACTAACTAAATGTATATCTAATAGACTAATTATCTAACTAACTAACTAAATGTATATCTAATAGACTAATTATCTAACTAACTAACTAACTAACTAACTAACTAAATGTATATCTAATAGACTAATTATCTAACTAACTAACTAAATGTATAGCTAATAGACTAATTATCTAACTACTAACTAAATGTATATCTAATAGACTAATTATCTAACTAACTAACTAATGTATATCTAATAGACTAATTATCTAACTAACTAACTAAATGTATATCTAATAGACTATTATCTAACTAACTAACTAATGTATCTAATAGACTAATTATCTAACTAACTAACTAAATGTATATCTAATAGACTAATTATCTAACTAACTAACTAAATGTATATCTAATAGACTATTATCTAACTAACTAACTAAATGTATATCTAATAGACTAATTATCTAACTAACTAACTAACTAACTAACTAACTAACTAACTAAATGTATATCTAATAGACTAATTAACTAACTAACTAACTAACTAACTAACTAACTAAATGTATATCTAATAGACTAATTATCTAACTAACTAACTAAATGTATATCTAATAGACTAATTATCTAACTAACTAACTAAATGTATATCTAATAGACTAATTATCTAACTAACTAACTAACTAACTAACTAACTAACTAACTAACTAACTAACTAACTAACTAACTAACTAACTAACTAACTAAATGTATATCTAATAGACTAATTATCTAACTAACTAACTAACTAACTAACTAACTAACTAACTAACTAAATGTATATCTAATAGACTAATTATCTAACTAACTAACTAACTAACTAACTAACTAACTAACTAAATGTATATCTAATAGACTAATTATCTAACTAACTAACTAACTAACTAACTAACTAACTAACTAACTAACTAACTAAATGTATATCTAATAGACTAATTATCTAACAAACTAACTAACTAACTAACTAACTAACTAAATGTATATCTAATAGACTAATTATCTAACTAACTAACTAACTAACTAACTAACTAACTAACTAACTAACTAACTAACTAACTAAATGTATATCTAATAGACTAATTATCTAACTAACTAACTAAATGTATATCTAATAGACTAATTATCTAACTAACTAACTAAATGTATATCTAATAGACTAATTATCTAACTAACTAACTAAATGTATATCTAATAGACTAATTATCTAACTAACTAACTAACTAACTAACTAACTAACTAACTAACTAACTAACTAACTAACTAACTAACTAAATGTATATCTAATAGACTAATTATCTAACTAACTAACTAAATGTATATCTAATAGACTAATTATCTAACTAACTAACTAAATGTATATCTAATAGACTAATTATCTAACTAACTAACTAAATGTATATCTAATAGACTAATTATCTAACTAACTAACTAACTAACTAACTAACTAACTAACTAACTAACTAAATGTATATCTAATAGACTAATTATCTAACTAACTAACTAAATGTATATCTAATAGACTAATTATCTAACTAACTAACTAAATGTATATCTAATAGACTAATTATCTAACTAACTAACTAACTAACTAACTAATAAACTAACTAACTAACTAACTAAATGTATATCTAATAGACTAATTATCTAACTAACTAACTAAATGTATATCTAATAGACTAATTATCTAACTAACTACTAACTAACTAACTAACTAACTAACTAACTAACTAACTAACTAACTAAATGTATATCTAATAGACTAATTATCTAACTAACTAACTAAATGTATATCTAATAGACTAATTATCTAACTAACTAACTAAATGTATATCTAATAGACTAATTATCTAACTAACTAACTAAATGTATATCTAATAGACTAATTATCTAACTAACTAACTAAATGTATATCTAATAGACTAATTATCTAACTAACTAACTAAACTAACTAACTAACTAACTAACTAACTAACTAACTAACTAAATGTATATCTAATAGACTAATTATCTAACTAACTAACTAACTAACTAACTAACTAACTAACTAACTAACTAACTAACTAACTAAATGTATATCTAATAGACTAATTATCTAACTAACTAACTAACTAACTAACTAACTAACTAACTAACTAACTAAATGTATATCTAATAGACTAATTATCTAACTAACTAACTAACTAACTAACTAACTAACTAACTAACTAACTAACTAACTAACTAACTAACTAACTAACTAACTAACTAACTAACTAACTGACTGACTAACTAACTAACTAACTAAATGTATATCTAATAGACTAATTATCTAACTAACTAACTAACTAACTAACTAACTAACTAACTAACTAACTAACTAAATGTATATCTAATAGACTAATTATCTAACTAACTAACTAACTAACTAACTAACTAACTAACTAACTAACTAACTAACTAACTAACTAACTAACTAACTAACTAACTAACTAACTAACTAACTAACTAACTAACTAAATGTATATCTAATAGACTAATTATCTAACTAACTAACTAACTAACTAACTAACTAACTAACTAACTAACTAACTAACTAACTAAATGTATATCTAATAGACTAATTATCTAACTAACTAACTAACTAACTAACTAACTAACTAACTAACTAACTAACTAACTAACTAACTAACTAACTAACTAACTAACTAACTAACTAACTAACTAACTAACTAACTAACTAACTAACTAAATGTATATCTAATAGACTAATTATCTAACTAACTAACTAACTAACTAACTAACTAACTAACTAACTAACTAACTAACTAACTAACTAAATGTATATCTAATAGACTAATTATCTAACTAACTAACTAACTAACTAACTAACTAACTAACTAACTAACTAACTAACTAACTAACTAACTAACTAACTAACTAACTAACTAACTAACTAACTAACTAACTAACTAACTAACTAACTAACTAACTAACTAACTAACTAACTAACTAACTAACTAACTAACTAACTAACTAACTAACTAACTAACTAACTAACTGACTAACTAACTAACTAACTAACTAACTAACTAAATGTATATCTAATAGACTAATTATCTAACTAACTAACTTACTAACTAACTAACTAACTAACTAACTAACTAACTAAATGTATATCTAATAGACTAATTATCTAACTAACTAACTAACTGACTAACTAACTAACTAACTAACTAACTAACTAACTAAATGTATATCTAATAGACTAATTATCTAACTAACTAACTAACTAACTAACTAACTAACTAACTAACTAACTAACTAACTAACTAACTAACTAACTAACTAACTAACTAACTAACTAACTAACTAACTACTAACTAACTAACTAACTAACTAACTAACTAACTAACTGACTGACTGACTGACTGACTAACTAACTAACTAACTAACTAACTAACTAACTAACTAACTAACTAACTAACTAACTAACTAACTAACTAACTAACTAACTAACTAACTAACTAACTAACTAACTAACTAACTAACTAACTGACTGACTAACTAACTGACTAACTAAATATCTAACTAACTAACTAACTAACTAACTAACTGACTGACTAACTAACTGACTAACTAAATATCTAACTAACTAACTAACTAACTAACTAACTAACTAACTAACTAACTAACTAACTAACTAACTAACTAACTAACTAACTAACTAACTAACTAACTAACTAAATATCTAACTAACTAACTAACTAACTAACTAACTAACTAACTAACTAACTAACTAACTAACTAACTAACTAACTAACTAACTAACTAACTAACTAACTGACTGACTAACTAACTGACTAACTAAATATCTAACTAACTAACTAACTAACTAACTGACTGACTAACTAACTGACTAACTAAATATCTAAATATCTAACTAACTAACTAACTAACTAACTAACTAACTAACTAACTAACTAACTAACTAACTAACTAACTAACTAACTAACTGACTGACTAACTAACTGACTAACTAACTAACTGACTAACTAACTAACTGACTAACTAAATATCTAACTAACCTAGTAGCTAACTAACTAACTAACTAAATGTATATCTAATAGACTAATTATCTAACTAACTAACTAACTAACTAACTAACTAACTAACTAACTAACTAACTAACTAACTAACTAACTAACTAACTAACTAACTAACTAACTAACTAACTGACTGACTAACTAACTAACTAACTAAATGTATATCTAATAGACTAATTATCTAACTAACTAACTAACTAACTAACTAACTAACTAACTAACTAACTAACTAACTAACTAACTAACTAACTAACTAACTAACTAACTAACTAACTAACTAACTAACTAACTAACTAACTAACTGACTGACTGACTGACTGACTGACTGACTGACTGACTGACTAACTAACTAACTAACTAACTAACTAACTAACTAACTAACTAACTAACTAACTAACTAACTAACTAACTAACTAACTGACTGACTGACTGACTGACTGACTGACTAACTAACTAACTAACTAACTAACTAACTAACTAACTAACTAACTAACTAACTAACTAACTAACTAACTAACTAACTAACTAACTAACTAACTAACTAACTAACTAACTAACTAACTAACTAACTAACTAACTAACTAACTAACTGACTGACTGACTAACTAACTAACTAAATGTATATCTAATAGACTAATTATCTAACTAACTAACTAACTAACTAACTAACTAACTAACTAACTAACTAACTAACTAACTAACTAACTAACTAACTAACTAACTAACTAACTAACTAACTAACTAACTAACTAACTAACTAACTAACTAACTAACTAACTAACTAACTAACTAACTAACTAACTAACTAACTAACTGACTAACTAACTAACTAACTAACTAACTAACTAACTAACTAACTAACTAACTAACTAATTATCTAACTAACTAACTAACTAACTAACTAACTAACTAACTAACTAACTAACTAACTAACTAACTAACTAACTAACTAACTGACTGACTAACTAACTAACTAACTAAATGTATATCTAATAGACTAATTATCTAACTAACTAACTAACTAACTAACTAACTAACTAACTAACTAACTAACTAACTAACTAACTAACTAACTAACTAACTAACTAACTAACTAACTAACTAACTAACTAACTAACTAACTAACTAACTGACTAACTAACTAACTAACTAACTAACTAACTAACTAACTAACTAACTAACTAACTAACTAACTAACTAATTATCTAACTAACTAACTAACTAACTAACTAACTAACTAACTAACTAACTAACTAACTAACTAACTAACTAACTAACTAACTGACTGACTAACTAACTAACTAACTAAATGTATATCTAATAGACTAATTATCTAACTAACTAACTAACTAACTAACTAACTAACTAACTAACTAACTAACTAACTAACTAACTAACTAACTAACTAACTAACTAACTAACTAACTAACTAACTAACTAACTAACTAACTAACTAACTAACTGACTAACTAACTAACTAACTAACTAACTAACTAACTAACTAACTAACTAACTAACTAACTAACTAATTATCTAACTAACTAACTAACTAACTAACTAACTAACTAACTAACTAACTAACTAACTAACTAACTGACTAACTAACTAACTAACTAACTAACTAACTAACTAACTAACTAACTAACTAACTAACTAACTAACTAACTAATTATCTAACTAACTAACTAACTAACTAACTAACTAACTAACTAACTAACTAACTGACTAACTAACTAACTAACTAACTAACTAACTAACTAACTGACTAACTAACTAACTAACTAACTAACTAACTAACTAACTAACTAACTAACTAACTAACTAACTAACTAACTAACTAACTAACTAACTAACTAACTAACTAACTAACTAACTAACTAACTGACTGACTAACTAACTAACTAACTAAATGTATATCTAATAGACTAATTATCTAACTAACTAACTAACTAACTAACTAACTAACTAACTAACTAACTAACTAACTAACTAACTAACTAACTAACTAACTAACTAACTAACTAACTAACTAACTAACTAACTAACTAACTAACTAACTAACTAACTAACTAACTAACTAACTAACTAACTAACTAACTAACTAACTAACTGACTAACTAACTAACTAACTAACTAACTAACTAACTAACTAACTAACTAACTAATTATCTAACTAACTAACTAACTAACTAACTAACTAACTAACTAACTAACTAACTAACTAACTAACTAACTAACTAACTAACTGACTGACTAACTAACTAACTAACTAACTAAATGTATATCTAATAGACTAATTATCTAACTAACTAACTAACTAACTAACTAACTAACTAACTAACTAACTAACTAACTAACTAACTAACTAACTAACTAACTAACTAACTAACTAACTAACTAACTAACTAACTAACTAACTAACTAACTGACTGACTGACTGACTAACTAACTAACTAACTAACTAACTAACTAACTAACTAACTAACTAACTAACTAACTAACTAACTAACTAACTAACTAACTAACTAACTAACTAACTAACTAACTAACTAACTAACTAACTAACTAACTAACTAACTAACTAACTAACTAACTAACTAACTAACTAACTAACTAACTAACTAACTAACTAACTAACTAACTAACTGACTGACTAACTAACTGACTAACTAACTAACTGACTAACTAACTAACTGACTAACTAAATATCTAACTAACCTAGTAGCTAACTAACTAGCTAACTAAATGTATATCTAATAGACTAATTATCTAACTAACAAAGTCGAGATGAATTGAGTATAACTGAACTAAGAACTGACATTACTGCATTCAGGACATTCCCGTACGGGGTCCGACCCTTCGTTCAACAGTCAGCGAAGAGTTACACTACTAATCGTTTTTAACGCTGTCTGACTGAAAGTTCTCCTTGTCTTCACTGTCGGTTTTGAGATTCTACAGAAAGCACAACTTCATCCTTTCCACATACGGATTCTCAGTCTGTTCTCCCACCTTCTCCACCTAGTCCCACAGGCGCACGACCACCTCCCCATTGGCAAAACATGACGGCCCATGTTTATCGGTATGGCACATGATGGATGGATGGCCTCTATTTCTGTTTGCCTCTCTCTGTCTCTATCTCTGTTTGTCTCTCTCTGCCTCTATCTCTCTGCCTTTATATCTCTGATGTGTCTCTCTCTCTCTCTCTGCCTCTATCTATCTGCCTCTATCTCTATGTTTGGCTCTCTCTGCCTCTATCTCTCTGCCTCTATATCTATGATGTCTCTCTCTCTCTCTCTCTCTCTCTCTCTCTCTCTGCCTCTATCTGTCTCTATCTCTATATTTTCCTCTCCCTGTCTCTATCTCTCTCACACTCTCCGACTTTATCTCTCTGCCTCTATCTCTCTGTCTCTCGCTGCCTCTGTCTCTTTGTTTGTCTCTCTCTGCCTGTATCTCACTGTTTGTCTCTCTCTCTCTGTCTCTGCCTCTGTCTCTCTGCCTCTATTTCTCTGCTCTATCTCTCTGTTTGTATCGCTCTCTGGGCCTTCATATCTCTCTCTACCTTTAACTTTCTGTTTGTCTCTCCCTCTCCCTCCCTCCCCATCCCCCTCTCTCTCTCTCCCTCTCTCTTTCTTTCTCTCTCTCTCTCTCTCTCTCTCTCTCTCTCTCTCTCTCTCTCTCTCTCTCTCTCTCTCTCTATCTATCTCGTTTACAGATAGTATACATCTGTACATTATTAATCAGCAGCCGTGAAAGGTGCTTTACTTTAATCATTGTTCGTCTCGACCTAATAAGGATGGTTGTGTGAACAAAACAGTATTATTAAAAGATTTCCATTATTGATAGTTAGACCTGCATATCTTTTGCAAGCAATACATGATAATGCACTGTTCACTTATTTGCATCAACCAAGACTAAAATAGCCCAGACACAATATTAGCAACTTCTATTTACTGGCGGCTGTATATCTTTCACATTTTTCACAGCCTCAGACCGTAAGTGATAGTCCCCTGTATGAACACTGGTATTAAGGACACTATTAATGAATGAAACGCATGTCTGATAATTAACAACATACTTTGCTATTTCAAGAGGTGTTTCCTTGGCAGAGAGACGGCATGCAGGAAGAAGACAACGATGCATGTGTTGGACAACACCATGTGATGGTCTCAAAGAAAGATAGTTGGACGCACACTGAGACGCAGGATTGAGGGTCTTCTTCTCTTTCGCCTCACATCCGATGTGGCATGGTGCCTCGACCAGCTCTAGTCATTCCGTCATATTTTTAGCTATCTCCTGCAGATTCTCCATGTCCCCCACATATTATGTATGCACGTCTCTAAGTCTCTTCTTCGTTTGATGTTAGGCCACTCGCTATGTTGACTGTGTCGTGGGTTCCTGAGAAAAAAAAACCCACTACTTTCAATTTCCCCCAGAATGTGCTCTATCAAGCGCCAGTGACTTTTCCTGACCTTTCATTCGCTGAAATCTGCCTAGAACTACCACTAAGCTTCGCATCAGTGATTCATACATGCTATGTTAGCCCTTCTATTCAGTGCAGTCACAAATTAATGAACATTCGTATTTTATTGCTGGCTCCATAGCGAAGACTTTACGGACGCAGTTCTTTATCTCACATACCGCGTTCGAAACACAGATGCAGGTACTTTGGCAGCAGACCGTCTGGCGTTGTGGTTTTTTTTTAATTTTACGAAATGGTACGGGTGTCGGGCGTTCATAAAGCAATGGCAAACTACGGAGCGTAAACTTGCCAAGAGATTACGAACGGCAAATACTAGTATTGAATGCAACGTTCTGTAAAGAATATGCAACTAAAATCGTAGTTTATGAGACAAAAGGGAAAAAGGGAAGAGGGGAACATGAGCTAAGAGGTGGAACTGCCTCCTTCAACTTCTCAATCCTCTCCAACAGTGACTTGAAACAAAGACTTCCAACAATGACTGCACATGAGCCAGAGGTTTAAAAAAAAAGAACAAGAAGAAGAAAGAGAGGACATATCAATGTCCCCAGCCTCAGGGAAAGAACAGAGAGAGAGAGAGAGAGAGAGAGAGAGAGAGAGAGAGAGAGAGAGAGATAGAGAGAGAGAGAGAGAGAGAGAGAGAGAGAGAGAGAGAGAGAGAGAGAGAGATCAGAAGAATCAGGATCTTTGGCAGGTAGCTGTACATAATTGTATAATCCTAGCAGTATAATGTATAGCTGGACTGTGAAAGAATTAATGAATATGCGCAACTTAAATAACAAACTAAATAACAAAGACTAAGTTAACAACTCGAGAACAACAAACCCAAACTTTTTTAACCGAATCTCATGACTCAGGAACAGTCAATATCTAGACATAACATACAGCAGCAAAGGCAACTACAATATAATAATAATGGGTTGTGTCCCACATATTATCAGAAACTCACATCCCAAGCGAAAAAGAACTTGGCAATAAAAGAACTCTGACAAAGACAACCATAGATACACAATCATAAACACAAACATGGGTTTCACAATTCGGGAACACCATACACAGTATTGAAGCACATGTTACATCGGTGTGGATGGCCACGGTCGACACCGGGGATCACAATGGGATGCGCCCCACCTTTACCTAGACCCCTGCCACCAGGTCAAGTACATCGGATGCACCAAGCACAGCAAGCAGATACCATATCATTAAACCATCCATTGGCACCTTGGCACCTTGCCGTCTTGACAGACGATAGTTTGTGCTTTAAAAAGGCATAATAACTTTTAACTATGGCGGTAGCGAGTGTGACTGATAAGGCCAATTTGCGCTGTAAATGTCCGTTCACAGTGGGTGCATGTGAACACGTGGTCATTTCCACCATCATGCACCATCTTACGTCTCAAACGCTTGGTGTGTGACTTTTCTGCAATAATTTTCTCCTTTGACTTTATTCCATTTCTGATATTTGCCCTCCATGCAACACGTTCAGCGGCGACTTGCGCCCAATGTGCATTATCAATGCCTGTATCAATCATGTCCCGCTTACACACATCTTTGTATCGTAGTAGAGGCCGACCCTGAGATCTCTTACCCATCTGTAATTCACCAAAAAAGATATCCTTTGGTATTCTACCATCATCCATCCTCCTAAGATGTCCTATCCATCTAAGTCTACGAAGACTGAGCATGGAATAAACTGTCACACAACCTGATCTTTCCAATACTTCAGTATTTGTGATTTTGTCTTGCCACTTAATACCAAGAATTCTTCGCAAACACCGCATATGAAAGCTGTTTAAATTGTTCTCTTGGTGTGAGTAAGTTGTCCAGGTTTCACTGCCATAGAGAAGAGTACTAAGGACACAGGCTTGATAGACAAGGACTTTTGTTTTGGCAGTAAGCTTCCTGTTCTCCCAGACTCTTTTTCTTAACCTGTTCATTGTTGTTGCTGCCTTACCAATCCGGATGTTGATTTCCTGATCTAGGGATAATTTGCTATTTACCACTGATCCTAGATATGTAAAATGGTCTACTATCTCTAGTTCGGCGTCGTCAATAAAGATTGATGGTACCTCATGTGCACCTTGTGACATAATCTGTGTCTTCTTTTTGTCTCTCCATAGCACAAAGCCTGGGCTAAAATATAGAGATCATGTGTTGCCCATGCAGCATGATCCCTCTCTCGGCCCGCCTAGTTCACTCCAGAGGAAAGGTAACACCCCTACATCTGGAACAAGACAAGCTGCAGAAGCTGCCGGATCAGCAAAGCAATGCTCTAACTGTCCGCCTGTCGGAGCTTCGATCCTAGACCAGTCGCCAACCAAGGCTTAGGGCCTGGTCTGCCCTGCCATGACAATTTTGTCTTTAGCTTGCATTTCCTCGCACCAGGGTAAGGCTTGTACCCTCCCAATTGCGCTCTTCCGCCCGAAGCCGTTGGCACAATGTGGGGTGTCGGGTTTGGTAAGCGCCGCCCAACGTTCGGCGCTAACAGAGACCAGGTAGTACCGTCTACTGTTATACGGTAGCTCAGTCATATCTGACTAAGACCTGACTGACATCATTAAACCAGACAGGACTTAATGCAACAAGAGAAGTTATGTAGCTCACAAAGGAATTACAAGACAAATTACAGAAACATCGACGAAGGTATGGACAGCTCTTCCATAAAATCAACTAGAAACCCAAGAATACCCCAACATTCACTGTCAGAGGCCATTTCTTGTGATACAAAAGCAAATAACAGCTATGATAATTTTAATGTACAGAACAAATACACATGAACCAAGGTATACACACATTATAAATGCAATAAACCCTTACTAAGGCACCCAATGCATCACCCCATGCAACTGTGCTACCGTTATCATAAGATAGTAATGTTCAATGTTCATGTTGTGTGAGATTATCATGCCTTTATGCAATATTCTTGGTCTATCCTGACCTCCCATATACTCCCATGTACTTGCTCACAGGATGTCACCACTTTAGTTAAACTTATGACATACAGATCCCACACACCTCAATGATCTCAGATTGATCTGATTTGACCGCCTGTAAACCATGGTATGCAATACTCACACATACAGACACACATATCTGTATGCTGACCCAAAAAGACAAACAACACTTCTTGCATCGGTGACAATCAGGCATAACAACATACAGGAGTTGCAGTTCAACATATAACATCACCGGGATTCATATACCTGGCTAATACCACATACAAACTCTAGGTTATAATGTATTACTACATACCACCACAGGCACCCACGAATGTTCCAAACAACATTACTGAGTCTACTCGACTCGTCTTCAGGCCTGAGTACCTCTAGTTGGTATCATGGGGCACAGGGAACGATCTGGGCCATACTTGGGGGGATTTGTAACCATCTCTTCCTGGATTGCCTGTTTCCGTGGCGGTTCGTAATCCCCGATATCCGCTTTCGAAATACAGCTGCACGAGATTTGGCAGCAGACCGCGTTGCGGTGGTTTTTTACGAAAGGGTACGGGTACTGGTTGTTCAGAAAGCAATGGCAAACTACTAAACGTAAAACTTGCCAAGACATCAACAACAGCTAAAAATGCTGGTGTTGACTGCAAACGTCCTGTAAAAAATATGCTGCAAACTTTAACTTCCTGGATTGTGGCCGAGAAAGGCCGGGTCAAGGCCTCTCCATGCTGACTATCGGCTTGTAACCCTCCCCGGCTGCGACCTTCTACGATCAGAGAGGAAGGTAAAATGTCCCATCATTCTCCGAGGTTCTGGCAATCCACTGTGGGATAGGTCGTATCAGCCTCTTGCGGAGCCACGCCGGCACATTTATTAATAATTCAAAACAATGCTTTTCTATTGAAGATTTTAGAAATGAAGGCATAAACAATGTACTCTACAATTTATTGCCTGGCATGGTTAGTTGCATCTCTCCAGGTGCACACTACCGAAAAACAGTTTTACATACAATGAAGTGACATAATGAATCATGTCAACCGTAATAAACAAAACACATTGTCATATGTTTCAAAGTCACCATGGTAATTTTAAGAAGACTTTTATTTCAAATATGTTGAGGCATCTGCTATGCAATCATAATTAAACCAAAATAAACCATAATTAAGTGAATAAAACAACATGAGTCTGTCTTCAATCTACCTTTGTGGCATTGGAGCATAGCACAGTGTGTTTTGTTTATTTTGGATGCTAATTATTGTTAACGTCGTTCCGTGACTTTCTTAACTATACAGCGTTACTGACTTAGTCAAAAATTTAAAATCTGATACTAGTTATAATTTACGTTGATTTATGTAAATTTAAATGTGTTTGAATGCTCCACATGCTATTCTATTTTGATATTATAATAATAATTATTAATATCCCCTCCCCCACAGCCCTCTGAACTATACTATTTCCTTAATAGGTGTTTAATTTCACCTCTTGACGTTAGTGTTCACCAAAGGATATAGTGTTATTGTTTAATTGTGTGACATTCTGCCCCTCATATTTCTATGATCTCATAATGATTTACTGCATACATCATTACGTATGACGTTAGTATTAGTACAACAATGACAACAACAGAAACAGTATGTATTAAAACGCATGGAACATCTGCAATATTAAATAATACATCACTCACTAAAACCAATTTTCGACATGGCAATCATAAGTGTAAGGTACCACAGTTGGGGGAATGTTTATAATGCTAGCTATCATTTGAGATTATTATTATTATTGTTTGAAGAGATAAAAGAAGAGAGAGAGAGAGAGAGAGAGAGAGAGAGAGAGAGAGAGAGAGGAGAGAGAGAGAGAGAGAGAGAGAGAGAGATTGGGGGAGGGAGAAAATATAATAATTAGTGTTCACATTTAAGAAACTAACTAATTAACCAACTGAATTATTAGTGCACAAGTATAGTAAAAGAACGAAATGTACGTTTTCATACATTGAAGTGTATTGGGCTAACACCCATATTTCAGGGCCAATCGGAACACTATGGTTGATATCACTAACTAACTCTCAATCTGTCTGTCTGTCTGTCTGTCTGTCTGTCTGTCTGTCTGTCTGTCTGTCTGTCTGTCTGTCTGTCCGTCTGTCTGTCTGTCTGTCTGTTTGTGTTCCTGTAACTCTTTCTCTGCCTCTCTGTGTATCTCTCACCCTGTCTCTCTCAGCTTCTGTCTGTGTGACTCTCTCTCTCTGTCTATTTCTATATGTCTCTCTGTCTATCTCTCTCTGTATCTCTCTCTGCGTCTATTTCTATGTCTCTCTGTCTATCCCTTTCTGTGTCTCTCTCTGCCTCTATCTCTCCTTTTATCTCTGTTTATCTCTCTCTCTCTATCTCTCTCTCTCTCTCTCTCTCTCTCTCTCTCTCTGCCTCTATCTATCTTTCTCTATCTGCCTCTCTCTCTTTGTTTCTCTCTGCCTCTCTCTCTCGTTTTCAGAAAGTATACATCTGTACATTATTAATGAGCAGCCGCGAAAGGTGTTGTTCTTTAATCGGTGTTCGTCTCGACTTAATAAAGATGGTTGTGTGTACAAAACAGTATTATCAAAAGACTTCCATTGTTGATCGGTAGTTCTGTATAACTTTTACTAGCAATACAGATATATACACTACATTGTGCACTTACTTCCATCCTTCAAGACTAACATATCCTAGATACAATATTAGTCATCATCATCATCATTATCATTTTCATCATCTTCCACTTCTGCCGTCAAGCGTCGTGGGGAGGAATATTTTTCTCTCCAAGCCCGATGGGCGTCACTGGATATTGTCATTTCGTGTGATTGTACGTCTTTGATGTCGTCAATCCATTTTCCTCTTGTGCATCCTCTTGGTCTTGTCGCAGATGATCTTTGATGTAGGGTCAGTGATGGTAGTTGATGGTGTTGCATTCTAACGACATGGCCAAACCACTTGATCTTTTTTCTTTCAATTAATATGGCACAATTTGTTAATCCCACTGACTGTCTAATAACAGCATTACTTACTCGGTCTCGGATTGTTAAGTTGAGGGCTCTCCTCAGGCATCTCATCTGACAGGTGTTGATTTTGCGAATATGTGATATTGATAAAGTCCTAGTTTGAGATTGGTAGCATAAGGTTGGTGTGAATATGCTGTTTATTATCTGTCGTTTTGCGAACATGGGTATATTTGGATGTATGGGTGATAGTTAATATGTAAATTCACTAGCTTTTTGACATCTGATTTCTCTGTCCAATCTGCCATCTTCTGTGATCGTACTTCCAAGATATTTGAATTATGTATATATTAGTACCTTCTATATACTGACGGTTGCATATCTTTCAAATATTTCACAGCCCAAGAGTGTAAGTAGCAGTCCCTTAATAAACACTTTTATTAAAGAAACTATTATTGAATGAAACGAATGTCAGATAATTAACAACGTACTTTGTCTATTTCAAGAGGTGGCTTCTTGGTGGAGAGACGGCGTGCGGGAAGAAGATAACGATGCATAATGTTGGACAACAGCATGCGTTAGTCTTTAAGAAGCATAGCTGGGCGCACAGTGAGACGCAGGATAGATTGTCTTCTTCTCTTTCGTCTTATCTCCGATGTGACATATTGCCTCAGCCAGCTCCAGTCATTCCGTCTTATCTTTAGTTATCTCTTGCAGATCCTCCACGTCCCCCGCATATTATGAATGCGTGACTCTGTCTTCTTCTCTATAATTTTCTTCTTCGTTTGATTTTAGGCTACTGTTTCTATTGTGTCGTGGGCTCCAGAGAAAGACTCCACTAATTATACTATTTTCAAATCCCCCCCCCCCCCCAAGGATGTGCTCTATCTAGTGCCAGTGACTTTTCCTGACATCTGGCTAGAACTACCACTAAGCTTCGCATCAGTGATTCCTACATGCTATTTTAGCCCTTCTATTCAGTGCAGTCATAATTTAATGAACCTTTGTAGTTTATTGCCGGCTACGTGGGAAGGGCTTACGGACGCAATTCGTAATCCTGCATACCATGTTCGAATCCCAGCCGCAGGCGATTTGGCAGCAGAACGCGTGGCTTTAGTTGTTAACGAAATGGTATGCGTGCCGGTCGGTCAGAAAGCACTTGCAAATTAATGAACGTGAACTTGCAAAGAAATCACGAACATAAAATGCTGGATTGAATGCGACATCCTGTAAAGGATATGCAACTAACTTTGTAGTTTATTAATCATTCAAAACCATATTTTTATGTTGCTGATTTTAATCATGAATGCACGAACAATGTACTACACAATTTATTGCCTGGCATGTTTGGCTGCATTTCTCCAGGTGCACACTGCAGAAAAACAGTTTTACATATAATGAAGTGACATAATGAATCATTTCAACCGTAATAAACAAAAAAAATTGTCATATGTTTCAATGTCACTATGGTAATATCAAAAAGACTTTAATGTAAAATATGTTAAGGCATCTGCTATACACTCCGGTAAACCACAATTAAGTTAATAAAATGCCTTGATTCTGTCTTTAAACTACCTTTGTGACATTGAGACATAAATAAATATGTTTTGTTTATTTTGGATAATAATTATTGCTAACGTCGTTCTGTAACTTTCTTAACTATACAGCGGTACAGACCGAGTTAAATATTTTAAATCTGGCACTAGTTATAATTTATGTTTGTTTATGTAAATTAATTCGGGGTTTGAATACTCCACGTGCTATTCTATTTTGATATTATAACAACAATTATTACTATTATTATTATTATTATTATTATTATTATTATTAGTATTATCATCCTCTACAGCCCTCTGAACTATACTGTTTCCTTCATAGGCGTTTACCTCCACTTCTTGAAGTTACGTTTCGCTAAAGGATATAGCGTTATTGTTTGCTTATTTCATTTTCAGTTTCATTTTCTTTCCTCTCTGCATTTTGTTAACCTCCGATAAACTGTGTTTAGATTAGCTTACATTTGACTTCGTGAGTGGGACAAACAGGGCGAGGTTCAGATCATTGAGCTGCTCTGCATTAAACTTATAGCTGAAGTCATTGTTGTCGTCATAATGCAACCTATAATCAGTGAGAGAGAAGGGTGAGATCATGTTGATGGAGAGCCGTATTGATGGTGATGAACGAGATCCATATTGATTGTGTTGAAGAGAAAGAGAGGGAGGTGAAGAGAGATGGAGAGAGAGAGAGAGAGAGAGATAGAGAGAGAGAGCGGGCGGGGGAGGGAATATGGCATCATATTAATGACGATAAAGCGAGACCTTCGCCATGATGTGGGTGAGGAGAGAAATCGTGTTTGATGATGATGAAGAGATAGATAGAAAGAACGAACGAGCAAATTTTATTTTCAAAGGGTTAAAAACTGGGCACGTATCTTAAATTCTGCCCCTCTTATCTCTATACTCTCACACATTATTTAATTCATACATCACGTATGATTGCAGGGCTGTGATTACATAGACTATAGAATAGCAAGAAGACATGTGAATAGAATAGCAAGTAGACATGTGAATAGGATAGCAAGAAGACATGTGAATAGAATAGCAAGAAGACATGTGAATAGAATAGCAAGAAGACATGTGAATAGAATAGCAAGAAGACATGTGAATAGAATAGCAAGAAGACATGTGAATAGAATAGCAAGAAGACATGTGAATAGAATAGCAAGAAGACATGTGAATAGAATAGCAAGAAGACATGTGAATAGAATAGCAAGAAGACATGTGAATAGAATAGCAAGAAGACATGTGAATAGAATAGCAAGAAGACATGTGAATAGAATAGCAAGAAGATATGTGAATAGAATAGCAAGAAGACATGTGAATAGAATAGTCAAGAAGACATGTGAATAGGATAGTCAAGATAGAAGAACAACACGACTGGGAGGAATATGGAGAAACCCTAAATAAACACTAAGAGGAGGCAACTAGAAACTTCTACAAAAAGATCAGTGCAATGTGAACCAGAGGAGAACCCTTTGACCCAACTGAAATAGTTAACAGGGAAAAGGAGAACCAATAAGTGAACAAAAATAAATCCTAATACGATGGGAGGAGTAATTTGAACAATTTCTCAACATTCCATCATATACCAAAGGAATTCAGGGAACCAACACAGATGCCACAAAAGAACCTGAACAAGACAAAATGAAAAACGAAATTAGAGAAGCCATCAGATTAGCCCCATTGAACAAATCACCGGGACAAGACGAAATACCAAATGAACTAATTAAAGCCGCAAGAGAAATAGGAACAGAATGGCCACAGAGACTGATCAACCATGTGTGGGTAGAATAACAAACACCATAAAACTGATGAAATGCCATAATTATTCCAACTTGGAAAAATAAAGGCAGTAAAAGAGACTGCACACAATGCAGAGGCATTTTCCAATAAGTCATACTGGGACAATAATTTGCAAAATTCTTGAGAAAAGATTACGAACTAGTATAGACCACCAGCTAAGCGAAACACAATTTGGATTTGGGAAAAACAAAGGATCCACAGATGCCATTTTTGCTCTTAGACAATGAAACACTCTACTTAGTCTTCGTCGCCAAAGAAATGACATTTGATAGAGTAGATAGAAACACGCTGTAGGAAATACTTAAATGATATGGAGTGAGTATACGTCATAGGGCGATTAAAGGCTCGTTGTTAATTACTACTACCGCCTATGGCTGATACACATTTTGAATGCCACTGGCAGATATACAGGAGCAGACCATACTTGGGTTGACACCGATGATCCCGCCACAGCGTTACAAGCAACTGTAGAGCTCTCGTGGTGCCAGCTGTCAACTATCTTTCTGAATGTGTCACGTTGCTGTGCATCATCTCTGGATCAACACCTTTCTGACTGGCGGTGCTGTGGTCTTCTCATTGTAATTAATCATCTCATGTCTTGAGTTAGGTTTGAGTTCTGTCACTGTACTATTCACACCAACTAGTAATTTAGAACAGACTCAACATGCCCGGAATAAATCAACACAAGTATGGTTTTATACTTCTTTTTGTCTCCAAATGCTACACAAATTACATTATCACTTACACCACATTTTACGTAAACACAATATTTAGTGACTACAAAAGTAGAGGCACGACATATGGCAATTCTATTAAAACAAGAACCAGGTCTGACACTGACCGTAGTTCAAGTCAAACTGATTGCCTGTAGGAGACGTTGTCACCTGCTCAGCAACCCGCCTCTCTGTTTACATACAAGACATGATTCTCAATCTTCTCGTCTTCACGCTGGACTGCGTAAAACTCTAGCCTGTCTGTATTGAATAGCCCATGACCTAACCCAGGTCCATGGCAGTATACATCTAACAAACCTATGTAGAAGCTTATACAACAGCAGTGAATGCATAGTGAGAAGAACTAAAGAACTCTCAAAACCCTTCACCATAAAATCTGGAGAACGATAAGGTTGTGTCCTGTCCCGTCTCTTGTTCATAACCTATATAGACAACATATGTAAAGAAACCAGCTAAACAGAGACCACAAGAACACAGCATGACGAACAACGGAACACAGTAGATGAACCATCGGAAAATTTCACAATTAAAGAACTCTTATTTGCAGACGATCAAGCACTTATTGAAACTTATGACGCTGGATTACAAGACCACGTGAATAGTTTAAACGAATTGTGTAAGAAACATAACATGAAAATTATCACAAGTAAAACAGAGGTAATGTTTATAACCAAAGAAGAAAAAAAACAACAACAATGATTCACCTAAACGAACACTCTCGGAATCAAGTAAAGAGCTTCAAACCCTGCGAAGTATATTATTAAATGGCAAATCAGAAGACGAGATCGAAAATAGATGCAATAAGGCAAACCAACTAATTGAACAAATGTCACCAATACTAAAGAACAAACATGTATCAATAACTACTGAGAAAAATTCTACAACACAATCTTCCTACCAATCTATGCTACCAATGCCACACCTGGACATGACAGAACAAGAGATTAAAAGAACATCACCGCAACAGAAATGAGATTCCTCTGAAGAATATTCAATTTATCAAGAAGAGAGAAGATCAGAAATGAAGAAAGCATAACGAAAGTAGCGGTTACAGCAGCACTAGATATTTTTAGAAGGCAGCAAGTCAAATGGTTTGGCTATGCAATTACGTTACCAACTAACAGTATACCACAACAAGCAATGATGTATAAACCCGATGCAAGTAGAGGAAGAGGCCGATCATGTAAACGATGGACGGAGGGAATAGCAGAGTCCATGGAAATATCGATACATGAAGCCCATAAGCGGACACTCTCCCGCTGTTTATACTTGACCTCGACACAGAAAGGTACAAGAGGAACATGATGAGATAAGACCACTTATGAAGTTAATATTGGTACAACAATGACAACAGCTGAAACAATATGCATTAAAACGCATGGGCCATCTGCAATAGTCAATAATATGCGAGTCACTAAAACTAACTTTCGACATGCAATTATAATTACCTAAGGTATGTGTAACGTTCCACAGTTAGGGGAATGGTTGTTATACTAGCTTCCATTTGATATTATTATTATCATTGGTTGGTTTTTCGTTTAGAAAGAAAAGATGAGAGAGAGAGAGAGAGAGAGAGAGAGAGAGAGAGAGAGAGAGAGTGTGTGTGAGAGAGAGAGAGAGAGAGAGAGAGAGAGAGAGGGGTAGAAGGTAGAGAGATTAGGGGGGGGGGGGGTGATGGGAGAGTTATAGAATAATCAATATTCACATTTAAGAAAGCATACTGAATTATTAGTACAGGGACATAACTCAACCGTTCTCTGTGACACTTTGAAGTGTATTGGGCTATCCCCCATATTTGATGACCAATAGGCACTGGATGGATGATATCACGCCTGTCTCCGTTACTTCTCATGACATTTCTCGGTACTAATTCTAGGCCGGTGGACCTGTGAGTCCAGGTCAATTTAAAACATTTAAATACCTAGGAACAATTATAACACCAGATGGAAGGTGCGCGACAAAGAATGAGACGTGAATAGGTCAAGCAAACGACACATTCCAGAAAATGAAACGTTTCTGAATAAATGCCTGTCATACACTTTATCAGGCTCATTGTAATTAGTACATGGCAGTGTTCGTAAAGACACAGTTTAAATGTCTGGATAACACCTGCGGCCTAATACCACATTTACTTTATTATTGAACAGCTTCAACAACAAGTTCTGATGTACCGCCAATCTCACGCCTCACTCACTGGATGGCCATATGATTGTTATCGCGTATTCGTACACAGCCACTTGCACACCGTCACAAATCACTAGATTGTAGGATTATCGTTATGAATGCAGACCCGCCACTCACAATGTCTTTATACAACTGTCACCTTAAAGCACACTGCACTTACAAAGCAGTTACGATGTTCCGGTTTCAAGATGGCGACGGACGGTCGTGTTGTTTTGTGTTCGTTAACTTTTTCGCGTAGGGGATGGATTTATTCATCTCTTGCGTGTAATTGGTGTGCCAGGATGTAAAACCAGGAGTTTCTACTCAAG
This sequence comes from Cepaea nemoralis, assembly GCA_014155875.1. Classification (NCBI taxonomy): domain Eukaryota; kingdom Metazoa; phylum Mollusca; class Gastropoda; order Stylommatophora; family Helicidae; genus Cepaea; species Cepaea nemoralis. The sequence goes on from JACEFZ010028125.1 coordinate 52,775, forward strand.
ATCTGCGCGGGTGCTACGGAGTTCGTGCATCGAGCGAAGCCATCCTTGAGTGAATTTCAGCAGCGTGTGTGGTTCTCAGCAGTCTGTGTTTACGTTTTTTCAACATGGCGGAACAACGTGTGCTTTCCGAGCGGTCAGCAGTCAACATAACGAAGCGGCGTGGTAGCCGCGCAGGGAGAAAGAAACAAGGTAAGCGCGGTGGTTTGAGACGTTTTAGACTCAAGTGTCACCGTCTAGGACTCAGGAACATCCGTATTCTATATTGGAACTGTGCCAGTGTAAAACAACGGGGCTCTATTTTAGAAACCCTAGTTTACAGGAACGACATTGTAGCACTCCAGGAGACGAGACTGGGCGATCAGCTACTCCGAATTGCCGGCTTCAAATGTTTCTACAACAGACGACATCTGGGAACGGCGATTCTCGTTCGCTGACAGCATGGTGGCGTCAGAGCTAGACATGTCCAGTTGGGACAGTGACGATATACAAATACAGGCGTTGAGAGTTCATTCCAGTATACCATTCGTGTTGGTTAATGTTTATGCCCGCAATGCGAGTGTGGACGCCCAGAAGTGGCAGTGCTTAAGTGGCATATTAGGCCACGAGAGAAATGTTATTTTCTGTGGTGACTTCAACGCTAAAGGCAGATCATGGGGAAACACTTCCTCCAATACACAAGGGGAGGAGCTCGAGACTGCACTGGAAACCATCGACCTGGTTTGTATCAACAGTGGCTGTGTCACCAGGACAGCAAGCCGTCCAGGCGATGAGGACAGTGCTATTGATCTGGCGCTAGTTTCACCTTCACTCACTACAGTGTGTAGATGGGGTGTCCTAGGACACCATGGCAGCGACCACCACCCTTGCAGCATATTGGTGGAGAAAGGCAGAACCAGGCAGCACAAGCTAAAGGTAAAGACGTTCCAGTATGACAGTACAGGGCAAGATGTGGTGAGTAAAATAAGACGTGACAAGCGCAGAACGTTTCAGGGCAGGAAAAAAAGCTGGGAGCAGCCACCGTGGTGGAGTTTCGAGGTGGAGAAGGCTTGGGTGGATAAGCGTAGTGCTGTAAGGAGATGGCAAAATGCCAAGAAGAACAGAGCTGGTCATCCTAGTCCCTGCTTGCACTTAGAAAGAGAGATGCACACAAAAGTAAGCTATTTCAAAAAAACTGGTCAAGGTGGTTAAAAGCGAAAAATGGGCAGAGGTGTGTCAAAGAGTAAGCACAGACAAGTCACTGAAATTGTTCTGGCGACTACATAAAAGCATGAGTGGTGTAGTCAAGAATAAGAGCATTTCTGACTTCCAAGGTGCTGACCTCATCTGGCAGAGGACTGACGAGGACAAGGGCAAAGCCCTCTTTGAACGCTACCTTGAGCAGAGCAACCAGACAGACATGGGAGGCCGAAATCTGGCCAAGGAGGTCACCTCAGACAGATGCAAGGCCCAGAACACTTCGGATGAAGACACAGTGACAGTGAAAGAAATCAAGGCTGTGCTTCGACGATCAAAAAACAGTGCTCCAGGTCCTGATGGCATAAGATACGACGACATAAATAGGTGTACCGACAATGAGCTAGAGAAACTAGCAGACATGTACAACAACAGTATAGGGAGTGCTAGCATCAAGGAGGAATGGTTACACAGCTATCTGATTCCCTTGCCGAAGCCTGACAAAGACCACAAAAAAATTCAGGGATATCGAATTATAACCATGCAGAATACAATAGGCAAGCTGCTGGAGAAGGTAATTGCCAGGAAAATATCAAGCCAACTAGAGAGGCAAGGTGTTTTCCCACCTACCCTGGGTGGGTACCGTCCAAAAAGAGAAACCTGGACCAATGCAGCAGTCTTTGCCCATGATGTCTATGAAGGTTTCCACTCAGGCACTGAAACCGTTGCTGCAGCGATTGATCTTGAGGACGCATACAACAGAGTACCACTGGATTTTTTAATGTTTCAGCTTCTTGAACTAAACGTAAGTCCATTCCTCCTTAGTTGGATCGCTGCAGCCCTCTTCCAACGGAAAGTAGTTTTTAGATGTGGCAGTTGGACTTCGGAACCAACAACAATATATCCTGGCCTACCACAGGGATCACCATTATCTCCGGTACTGTTCAACGCCTACACAGTGAGAATCACCAGTGAGCAGATCACTGGACCTGGCAGGACATTGTCATATGCCGATGATGTTTTAGTGTATCGTCTGGGTAAGGATAGAGAGGAGGTTGCTGTGGAACTACAAACCGAACTCAATCGCATAAGTACTTGGTGTGATGAAGCTGGGGCAATGGTCAACCCAACAAAGGCAACAGTGACTTGGTTCTCGTTGAATAATCATATTGTCAACAATCCAACACCAACTGTAATGCTGTGTTCAGAGACGGTGGAAAGAACGCAGGCAATGAATTACCTGGGGATACGGTTTGATCGAAGCCTTGCTTATAATGTGCACATAGACCAGGTGATAACAAAGGCCAAGCGGGGTTTGGCAGCGATGCGGGTGATGGCGGCAGCAAACTGTGAGCAGCGCCATCTATGTCTTCTGTACGAGGGGCTGGTCATGTCTGTTTTGGAGTATGCAATGGCAATCCTGACTCTCAGCCATAAGCAGATAGAAAGGATGGAAAGGATACAGAATGAAGCTATGCGCATTATTCTTGGATGTACAAGAGATACAGCATGCAGGGCGATGCGCTACCTTCTTGATTTTCCAACCATTGAAGAGAGAATACAAGTTTGCAGGGCACGTGCCTACCTCAGAATTAACGCAAACACACAACATCCACTGCATAGTGAAATTAGGAAGGTGAAGGGCAGCAGGTTAAAAAGAGGACGGTCGTGGATGGGTCAAGCCGAAGACATTCTTCAACAGGTGTGTTCACTTGAGGACTTAGAACCTGGCGAGGAGTGGGTGCAAGTGCCAACAGACTTCTGCACATCCTTTTCAGTTTGCATCCAACTAGATAGAAAATGCAGACAAGAAAATCCGGCTGCTGTTGAGGCTGAAGTACAAGCGTTGATTTTCGAGAATTCGCTAGACGGTGACGCGGTCATCTACACAGATGGGTCGGTCGTCCGACATGTGAGAAGCTCATGGGCCTTTACAGCTCGGGCCGGAGGGAGAATTGTGAAGGAGGACTCTGGTGCTTTCACTGAAACCACAAGTAGCCTGACCATGGAAGTCATGGCAGTAAGTAAAGCAATAACATGGCTCGAGACACAGACATTCACTAGGGCTTGTTTCCTTAGCGACTCAATGAACATGATCAAGAGGATAGAGGAGGGGTCGATCCGAAGAGAATGGTTGCTGCCTCTGAAGCGGTCTCGGCTGGCAAAGATTAGTTTCATCTTCGTGCCAGGGCATGCGGGAGTACAAGGAAATGAGCGGGCTGACAAGCTCGCAGGTGAGGCTACTGTGGAGGGCGGACGCGCCATGGACCAGGCTGACATTCTGAATGCTCTACGAGAAGTGAGACTTTTGCGAGAACCAAGTGATGACTGTGAATCTACAACAATGGCCAGACTGCGAGAGCAGCAAATTAAAAGAGGGATGGCCAAACAAGAACACTACGCAGGACGCCAAAGAAGATTGATAAACCAACACAGAACTGGCGTCGTTAGCCGCTACACGCTGCGGGATTTGCTGAGGAGGGGATCCGAGCACTTATGGACTGAATGGTTCGATGTGCAACGAGGATGATCTGTCGACTAACTAACTAACTAACTAACTACGATGTGTGGGCATCGTGGCGGCTGGACACACCTTTGCCGTGCTGCTGTTTCTGCAATCGATCGGCTGTTTACTGACCTACTTTGATGACTGTTGACTAGTCGCTGGGAATTCTCCGTGACTCTGGTTAGAAATATAATTGGTTCCATCTTCCTCTATTAACAACACATTAGATTAGAAATCTACACATGACTTTCTATCTAGAACAGTGGTTCTCAACCTTTTTTGGCCCGTTCCCCCTTCACCATATTTTCAGAACGTCATTCTCTCCCCCCCCCCCCCCCCCTTCCAACTTTCCAAAATTGTCAGCCTCAAAAGGTGCATTAAAAATAGCATGCCTATAATAGTGAAAATATTAATTTTTTTCCTTAGTTGTACATAACCTTCACAGGTAAAGATACATTTTATAGTGTAGCTTTCTACAGTTAATAGCAAATGAATATGCTGATGGATATTAAAACTAGAAATAAATAGAAGCATTTTTACATTAGTAATATTTTATTAAAACACCACATTAATCATACTACAATAAACAAACAGTTAAAACGTCAAAGAATTGTAGCTTAATATACGACACCAGGATGCCAGAAAATTGTGCTTCATCAAACCAAACGCTCATTACAAAACCTGGATATTGTAGATTCGTAATTTAAATGAAAATTGTAATCAATGAGAACACTGTGATTGTTTTTCCCACAGCAATTCTGAAATACGCGGAGGAGTGCTTGAAAGGGCACAACGGAGATCGTTTTCAACATCTAATCTGTTGCGTCGTTTCGTTTTAATTTCTATTAGAGCTGAAAAGCCTGACTCACAAAGATATGTTGACGCAAATGGAAGCAATGCACGGATTGCTTTTTCTGCCTCTTTTGGGTATGAACCGCACATTAAAGGCCAAAATTCCGTGATTGGTTTCTCACTGAACACATCCCTTGCCCCCGAATCATTTTTCAGCTCCAGAAATTCATCTTGACAATCATCAGAAACTTTTTCAACTGATAATTTGAATGGGTGTTTCGCACCAAATCCAGCTCATCATCACTAAGTTCAGGAAAATTTCGCTCAAATTCATTTTCTAGCGCTGTCAAATGCTGCACAATTTCATTTTTTGCAAATTGTGGAAGTACTTGGTCTTTACCATCAACAACGAGAACGGATGACAGCTTCTCAAACATTGCAACATTTGTCATATTGACCTTTCTTTTCCAGTTTTCCAGCTTGCTCATAAAAGCTCTCAAGGCATCCACAAATTGTATGATATTTGTATTCCTTCCTTGCATCTGAAGATTGAGTTTATTCAACTGCTCAAAAATATCAACTAAATAAGCAAGGCGCATGATCCATTCCTCATCATCCAGCCAGGCGAAAAAGTCCATCTTACCCTGAACTTCAAAAAATAATTTGAGCTCGTCTCTCAGCTCATATACTCGCGCATTTCCTCTTGACAGCCATCGAACATTTGTGTGGAAAATTAGCAAATGGTGGCCTGCATCCATGTCAACGCATAACTGCTTAAAAAGCCGTGAGTTGAGAGCTCCTCCTTTGATAAAATTCACTATCTGAACGGTTTGATCCAAAACCTTCCCCAAAGGAGCTGGAAGTGTTTTGGAGGTCAGTGCTTGACGATGGATCATGCAATGAATGCCTTTCACTTTTGGGGCACGTTTCTTCACACTAACTTGAAATCCTGATTTGGTCCCCAACATAGCTGGTGCTCCATCTGTACAGCACCCACACATATTATCCCATAAAAGATTTTCTGATTCAAGGAAATATGAAACCTTTTCCAAAATATCAAAGGCCATGGTAGTTGTTTCAAGAGGAGAACAAAAAAAGAAGTTCTTCTTTAAATGATCCTGAATGCACATACCTTGCAAACACCATCAACTGAGAACACGATGCCACATCGGTCGATTCATCAATTTGAATTGAATAGAGCCCAAATGCTGCAGACTTGATCTCTTGCACAACTTGATCCTTGATGTCATTGGCCATATCGCTGATCCTCCTTTGAACAGTGTCGTTTGATAGTGAAACCGCTGCAAGTTTTTTCTCTGATTCATTTCCCAACACAATTTCTACCATCTTGAGACAACAAGGTTTGATCAAAGATTCCCTGATTGTATGTGGTTTTTTCTGCTTCGCTATCTCCAGTGCTACGACATAGGAAGCTTCAGTAACCTTTTGGTTTGTTTCTTGGAATACCCCTGTTAAATCCAGTCTCATCCTTTTGACAGCATTCCCAAGACGTTCAAAATAGGTTTTGTCCTTGTCCTTGTATTGAGGATGAACATTCAACAAATGATTCCTCAACTGTGTCGGTTTCATAGCATCATTTGACAAACTTTTACTACAAATAACACACTGAGGTCGTTCTTCTCCGTTGATGACGATATTCGTGAATCCATAATTCAAATAAGACAGGTCATACTTTCGTTTCTTGACACTCATCATGGGCTTCAGATTCTATAAATATAAAACGATAAAGTCAAGATCAACACACATAAACACCCACAGACGTGTATACACACCCACATGCACATATATACGCACACACACTCACACAAAATTATATTGCATATCCTATTTACATGTACATCGCTGTCAACACCAGCATTTTACTGCTGTTGTGTTGCTGTCTGGGCAAGTTTTACGTTCAGTAGTTTGTCATTGATTTCTGAACGACCGGCTCCAATACCAAAACGCTAAAACCCCAGCATGATGTGGTCTGCTGTTAAATCGGTCACCGCTGGCAAGCCTTTAGGCCACGGAGACGGTGGTGTATATATATATATATATATATATATATATATATATATATATATATATATATATATATATATATATATATATATATATATATATATATATATAGTCTCCCTGATGAAGTAGTTAAGGACGCTGTTCGTAATCCCATATACCCAGGTACGAAACACAGCTGCGGGAGATTCGCCAGCGGATTGCGTTGCATCAGTTTCTTATGGAAAAGTATGTGAGCCGGACGTTCAGAAAGCAATAGCAAACCACTGAACATAAAACTTGCCAAGACATCAACAGCAGCTGTAAAATGCTGGTGTTGACTGCAATGCCCTGTAAATAGGATATGCTATATATATATATATATATATATATATATATATATATATATATATATATATATATATATATATATATATATATATATATATATATATATATATATATATATATATATATCCACGAGTCAACTTACGTCTTAAAAAGACAAGTCTCCTTACCTCCGCAAGAATAATAATTTGAAAAGCTGAGACGTGTAGATTCGTAAACAATGGAGGGATCTCGGTAATCGGTTTCTGTTTTAATGCGATCTTGAAATAATCGGGAAATTTAACATGATGAGTACTCTAAACCTCATTAAAACGGAGAAGCAATAACAAAAAATACGTAAGTTACCGCAAATAAAATCTCTGGTAAAATACGGAACCTAAATTATAGAGGCTAGGTAGAAGGAAAAGAACCGTACATTATGGAGGGAAAACAATATCAAGTAATCGGTTCTTGTATTAATGCGATCTTGAAATAATTGGGGGATTTAACGTCACGAGTACGCTTAATATCCCGATCATTTTTTGTGTGGTCCTGAAGCCAATTTGACAATGTCTTCATTCCCCCCCCCCTGGAAACCCTCAAATTCCCCCCTGGGGGGGAATTCCCCACCGGTTGAGAACCACTGATCTAGAAGTATCTTTGCATTAAATTAATTGCTGTAGCGGCGGTTTTAACGCTAGCAGAGCTCTCGGCCAAATAATCTTGACCAACCTTGACCCGTTGCGTGCGGGATGATTAATATTTGTGTTTATTAATTCTTCAGTCTCTTGAAATGTTTTACCAATGACTCTTATTCGTTGTTTCTCGTTTCTTATATCTGAACTTGTGAATTTATTTTAACACCGTCGTCTCTTTTCGTTAACTCTTTTCAGAGCTTTTACGGAACATGGCAATACCACTACCATTGGCACTTTGTCATCTTGACTGACGATAGATTGTTACATTGGGTTTAAAAGACGTAATAACTACAACACATGACGATAGCGAATGTCACTGATCAGACCAATTCACTCTGTAAATGTTCGTCCACAATGGATGCATGTGAATGCATGGTCATTTCCACCACAACGCACCATCTCACGTCTCATCCGCTCAGTGTGTGGCCTTTCTGCACTTATTTCTCCTTTATCTTTATTCTGTTTATGATTTTTTCCCTCCATTATTTAATACTCCACTATAATTAAATGTAAGAAATAATGTGCTGGAACGTTATATAGAACCTGATTTAACAAAGTAAGAAAAAAGCTCGCAAGCAACAGTGATGTTGTTTCTGAGATGAATGTTGCGAATCCCTTGGACTACCAGAGTAAGTAACAGTGATTGCCTGGAAGGCGCTAATAAACTAGAACATTATATATAATTATAAGAAAGAGACAAATATCTTTCTTTGGTCATGTGATGAGAAGAGAAAAATCGGAGAATATCGTGTTAACAGGAAAGATCTGTGGGGAAAGAGGAAGGGACAGACAAAAAGAAATGATACCGGATGTACTGTGGCATGGAGGAATATTGTCAGCAGAGTTTATGCATAGCATCAAAGACAGAGATCTGTGGAAAAACACGAACTCCTTCGCAAGCTTGTAAGGCACATGATGATGACTGTTAGACAAAAAGAAATGATACCGGATGTACTGTGGCATGGAGGAATATTGTCAGCAGAGTTTATGCATAGCATCAAAGACAGAGATCTGTGGAAAAACATGAACGCCTTCGCAAGCGTGTAAGGCACATGATGATGACTACCGCGTTAGCGGTCAAGCTTGTTAGCCACTTAGCTGTCTGGGTTCCCATATTAGTGTTTAGTCTCCCAGATTAAATACTATGTCTGATCATTGACAATCTGTTGTCATACCTTTCCCAGCAATTGTCGCATCATGTAAGTACCATTATCCATGAAAACTGTGTTTATGTTTCATTACATGATTACGTGAATGTATTATAACACAACATTCCAAAACAATCAACAAGTCTTTAATGTCGTTAGATGTTTCGCTGAATAAAATAACATAATGTGCACTTACACAATTTTTTCAGAAAGCAGGTTAAAAGATATAAGTAGCTATATAGACTCGACAATTGTGAAATAAAAAAGACATTTAGATACTATGATTATTCCTTTATGATGTACGCACTCCTGTTGGTTCAATTTCATTGACACGGTATCCGTATATTCTTCTGTACATTCTGCAGGCATTTCTTTGGTCTCACAGACTGAGCTAAATAATTTTTTGAATTATTTATATTGAGGTATTTATATTGGCTTTAATAGATTATGGTGATTTACTATCTGGTCTAGCTGCGTTCTCATCCTTCAGAAATTTAATAGCTATTTTTTCCTTCTTTATTTGGTGTCACACAGTTGGCATCCAGCAATTCCTCTTCTGGGTGTATAGTTACAGTATTTTTAGGACTGGTCTAATCGGAAGTTTCTTCAAGTATATAGCACATCTGTTAATTTGATCTGTAATGATGATAAAAACCGCACTTTTACCATAACTTACCAATTTTCCTGGTCAATTATATTTTCCTACTATCCACTTGTTGGCGTTGTAAAGATCTCGGAGATTCTTCTCTGCTGCAGCTTTTACATCTCATGTTAGGTCATCTAAATATTGTTTTGTATACGTCCATATTAGCTTTCTAGCTTCTTTATTTGCTTCAGTATATTTGTCAATGTCTCTGTATTTAGTAGCTCTGACATTTATATTAATTAAATATAACGTTTGTTCTCTTTTTCCCTGGACTTATATGTGCGTTCCAAGTGTTTTTTAACGTCGAACTGTTACAAACACAACATGGCGTTCCGGGCTACCCTTCGATCATCTGAATGCCGTCATTACTGCAGCTTCCTACATCTATATACTGACAGTCGTGATATCATGCGCCACTATCTCCTCTTTTTAGGCAGCATCTTTGAATATTTGCAATGAAACTACACCTACTGTGTTTACCTCTCATCACATTTATATTGAGCATGAGTTGTCATGTATCATCTGTGACACAGATGTATCTGTGTATTATGTTGTTCATTCTTGGCACACTCTATTCTATGAAAATCAGCTTTTTGCAGCGGCATCTGCACTATCTTATACATTTCAGAAACATAGTTGATCTTTTCATAGATCTTTTCAAAGATGCCACCAAAGAACTAGAACCAGACATACTGAAAGACGAAATTAGAGAAGCAGTCAGATTAGTCTCATTGAAAAAATCACCGGGACAAGACGAAATACCAAATGAATTAATTAAAGCAGCAAGAGAAGTAGGAACATCATGGTTATAAAGACTATTCAACCATGTGTGGGTTGGAAAACAGATACCACAAGACTGGGGAAACGCCATAATTATTCTGATTTGGAAAAATAAAGGCAGTAAAAGATATTGCACACAATACAGAGGCATATCACATTGGGTCATACTTGGAAAATATTAGTAGCGTTCATTTGACATCCGTTCGTGCTGCACCGCGCGTAATTGCGTTCGGTGAACGTGATCATGTCATAGTCATGTGATAAGTGCTGACCAATGAATAAAAGAGCACGTGCTTATCGTACCGTGATGCATAGGTTCTGTGTCTGACTGTTGAGAAAATGGCCGGATTGATCCAAAATCCGCCCAAAGAAGCTCAAAGAACGGTGCTTCACTTTCTTTCATTTGAAGGATGTCGACCAGTGGACATTCATCGAATAATGCAGGCAGCGTACGGTAACAAATGTGTGTCGAAGACAACGGTGACAGACTGGGCACGAATGTTTCGGAAAGGACGTCAGTTCACGACAGATCTTCGACGACCGGGTCAAGGGCATATTGTTGCAAAAGAAAAACCCATCGCCAAAACTGATGCAGCAGTACAGATGAACCGTTGTCGAAGCCTACGTTCACCTGAGAAGGAATTTGATGTGTAAATTGGGAAAATTAAAGGTCGTTCGTAAGAAACTGCAATATCGGAAGGCGTGTTCACAGTGGATACCACGGATGTTGACTGACCACCAAAAAGAGGAACGCATGGGATGGTTTTTGAACCACTTGCTGCGTTGCAGAGTGGAGGGTGATGCATTTCTCTGCCGCATAGTAGCAGACGATGAATCATGGTGTCACCACTTTGAGCCGAGCAGCAAAAGAGAGAGCATGCAATGGAAGCATGATGGATCACCAAAAATCAAAAAATTCAAGTTACAGGTTTCCGCTGGTAAGGTTATGTTGAGCGCATTCTTTTTACCATGAAGGGCTATTGTTGACCGACTTTAAAGAACCTGGTGTCAACATCAACTCTACCCACTACCCGGAAACACTAGACAAGCTGCAAAAAGCCATCAAGAATAAACGACCCGCCATGCTTTCTCGCTGTGTGATTTTGTTGCTCGATAATGCTCGTCCGCATGTTGTAAAGATTGTGCAGGAAGCATTAACTTGGAAGAAGTGGGATATTCTGCAACATCCAGCCTATACTACTGATTTGTCACCATGTGATTTTCATTTGTTCGGATCTTTAAAATAAACCTCTCAAGGGGCAACGATTTCACACAGATGCAGACGTAATGAACGCGGTAAACACTTGGTTCAGTGAGCAACAACAACCCTTTTTTACGGACGTCATTCGCCGCCTACCTAAGCAATGGGATGCTTGCCTGAATGCATACGGCGACTTCTTCTGACGAACCCATGGTGCATAATTCATTCAAACTGAAAGCTTTGTTTAATTCTAACACACTTGTTAAATTAAAGTTTCTTTCATGCTTTTGTAATAAAGCCATTGGAACGGGTTTCGAATGAACGACCCTAAGGTAGGTGTAGCGTACCACACTTAGAAGAATGTTCTTTATATTAGCTGTCATTTGATATTATTAATATTGTTGTTTTTTTTCGTTTAGAAAGAAAAGAAGAGAGAGAGAGAGAGAGAGAGAGAGAGAGAGAGAGAGAGAGAAAGAGTGGAGGTGGGGGGGGGGGGGGGGGTTAATGGGAGAAATATTGAATAATTAGTATTCACATTTAAGAAAGCAATGGTAATATCAAAGAACATGGTGACACCAAAATGTGACATAGAAATAGAAGGAAAAGTCCTTAACCAGGTGGATAATTTTAGATACCTAGGGGCATTTATAACATCAGATGGGAGATGTACAACGGAGATTAAGAGCAGGATAGGGCAGGCAAAAGCTGCATTTAAGAAATTGAAGAGTATCCTATGCAATAAGTCACTATCACGGAATGTAAGAAAGAGAGTGCTGAAATGCTATATAGAACCAGTTTTGCTGCATGGCAGTGAATCTTGGAACGTAAATGAACAAACTAAGCAGAAATTAGAAGCAACAGAGATGTGGTTCCTGAGACGAATGTTGCGAATTCCTTGGACTGCAAGAGTAACTAACAACGACTGCCTGAAACAGGCTAATGTAACTAGAACATCATATACAACAATAAGACAGAGACAAACATCTTTCTTCTGTCATGTGATGAGAAGAGAGGCATTGGAGAACATCGTGACAACTGGAAAGATCGAGGGGAAGAGAGGCAGAGGTAGACCAAGAGAAATGATGCTGGATGGATTGAGACGGTGGCATGGAGGAATATCATCAGCAGAGTTGATCCAGAATACCAAAGACCAAGAGCTGTGGAGAGCCATGAACGCCTACGAAAGCCGGCACGACACGTGATGATAATGACCACTGGCACTTTGTCGTCTTGACTGACGATAGTTTGTGACATTGTGCTTTAAAAGACGTATAACTACAACACATGACGGTAGAGAATGTGACTATCAGACCAATTAGCTCTGTAAATGATCGTCCACAATGGATGCATGGTCATTTCCAACATTAAGCTCCATCTTACTTCTCACACGCTCAATGTGTGGCCTATCTGCAATCATTTTCTCCTTTGTCTCTGTTCAGTTTCTGGTCCTTACATTACAATTTTCAATACGTCACTATAATTAAATGTAAGAAATACTTCGCTGTATGCCAGCTATGGAACGTTAATTAACAAAGTAAAAACAAGCTTGCAAGCAACGGAGATGTTGTTTCTGAGACGAATGTTGCGAATCCCTCCGACTGACAGAGTAACTAACAGTAAATGCCGGGAAGACGCTAATAAACTAGAACATTATATACAGTTAACAGAAAGAGACAAATATCTTTCTTTGGTCATGTGATGAGAAGAGAGACATTAGAGAATATCGTGTTAACAGGAAAGATCAGTGAGTAAAGAGGAAGAGGCAAACAAAACGAAATTATTCCAGAGGGGCTGTTTCATGGAGGAATATTGTCAGCAGAGTTTATGCATAGCATCAAAGACCGAGATCTGTGGAAAAACATGAACGCCTGGCAAGGAACATGATGAGGGTGATGATGATGATGATGATGATGATGATGATGATGATGATGATGATGATGATGATGATGATGATGATGATGATGATGATGATGAATACTGAGTAGGCAGGCAAGCTTGCTAGCCACTGAGCTGTCTGGGTTAACTAGTATTTAGTGTCCCACATTAAATATTATTTCTGATCATTGACAATCTGTTGCCATACTTTTCCCAGCACTACCCCAGCCAGCAGGAGGTATGTATCATTTTCCATGAATACTATGTTTATGTTTCATTAAATGACTACGTGAATGTATTATAACACGACATTCCAAAACAACTAACAATTCTTTAATATCATTAGATGTTTCACTGAATAAAATACGATAGTGTGCACCTACACAATTTGGCAGTTAAAAGATATAAGTAGTAACATACATGCATACATACATACATACATACATACATACATACATACATACATACATACATACATACATACATACATACATACATACATACATACATACATACATACATACATACATACATACATACATACATACATACATACATACATACATACATACATACATACATACATACATACATACATACATACACACACACACACACACACACACACACACACACACACACACACACACACACACACACACACACACACACACACACACATACATACATACATACATACATACATACATACATACATACATACATACATACATACATACATACATACATACATACATACATACATACATACATACATACATACATACATACATACATACATACATACATACATACATACATACATACATACATACATACATACATACATACATACATACATACATCGGCAGTACGGCGCTGGAATCCATAGCACGGTGGCATGATTGATGAAATGAAAATATATGATTTAGGAAATTTATTGCCCAACAACACCTCCAATGTAGCTAGATGTGAGATCCTTATGATTGTATTGTTCATAGTATCGTTGACACTAATATGGAATGTTGCTTTTCTAATTCTGAAGTTCACTTCCGCAGTGTCGAGGTCAGCCTGTCGATGTCAGTTCCTGATAGATCGAATGTGTTTCGCTGTCAGACGATGACATGCAGTCACTATAGATTCCCTTGAGCAAGGTGTCTCCACTAATGACATGTGTTGCTCTGTCATCTATTGTTTTTTTCACGCTGTTGATGTGTCCTTTTAGTTTTTTGCCATTGGTCGCTGTCCTCTTTCATGTTAGTTAGTTAGTCGACAGATCATCCTCGTTGCACATCGAACCATTCAGTCCATAAGTGCTCGGATCCCCTCCTCAGCAAATCCCGCAGCGTGTAGCGGCTAACGACGCCAGTTCTGTGTTGGTTTATCAATCTTCTTTGGCTTCCTGCGTAGTGTTCTTGTTTGGCCACCCCTCTTTTAATTTGCTGCTCCCGCAGTCTGGCCATTGTTGTAGATTCACAGTCATCACTTGGTTCTTGCAAAAGTCTCACTTCTCGTAGAGCATTCAGAATGTCAGCCTGGTCCATGGCGCGTCCGCCCTCCACAGTAGCCTCACCTGCGAGCTTGTCAGCCCGCTCATTTCCTTGTACTCCCGCATGACCTGGCACGAAGATGAAACTAATCTTTGCCAGCCGAGACCGCTTCAGAGGCAGCAACCACTCTCTTCGGATCGACCCCTCCTCTATCCTCTTGATCATGTTCATTGAGTCGCTAAGGAAACAAGCCCTAGTGAATGTCTGTGTCTCGAGCCATGTTATTGCTTTACTTACTGCCATGACTTCCATGGTCAGGCTACTTGTGGTTTCAGTGAAAGCACCAGAGTCCTCCTTCACAATTCTCCCTCCGGCCAGAGCTGTAAAGGCCCATGAGCTTCTCACATGTCGGACGACCGACCCATCTGTGTAGATGACCGCGTCACCGTCTAGCGAATTCTCGAAAATCAACGCTTGTACTTCAGCCTCAACAGCAGCCGGATTTTCTTGTCTGCATTTTCTATCTAGTTGGATGCAAACTGAAAAGGATGTGCAGAAGTCTGTTGGCACTTGCACCCACTCCTCGCCAGGTTCTAAGTCCTCAAGTGAACACACCTGTTGAAGAATGTCTTCGGCTTGACCCATCCACGACCGTCCTCTTTTTAACCTGCTGCCCTTCACCTTCCTAATTTCGCTATGCAGTGGATGTTGTGTGTTTGCGTTAATTTTGAGGTAGGCGCGTGCCCTGCAAACTTGTATTCTCTCTTCAATGGTTGGAAAATCAAGAAGGTAGCGCATCGCCCTGCATGCTGTATCTCTTGTACATCCAAGAATAATGCGCATTGCTTCATTCTGTATCCTTTCCATCCTTTCTATCTGCGTATGGCTGAGAGTCAGGATTGCCTATTGCATACTCCAAAACAGACATGACCAGCCCCTCGTACAGAAGACATAGATGGCGCTGCTCACAGTTTGCTGCCGCCATCACCCGCATCGCTGCCAAACCCCGCTTGGCCTTTGTTATCACCTGGTCTATGTGCACATTATAAGCAAGGCTTCGATCAAACCGTATTCCCAGGTAATTCATTGCCTGCGTTCTTTCCACCGTCTCTGAACACAGCATTACAGTTGGTGTTGGATTGTTGACAATATGATTATTCAACGAGAACCAAGTCACTGTTGCCTTTGTTGGGTTGACCATTGCCCCAGCTTCATCACACCAAGTACTTATGCGATTGAGTTCGTTTTGTAGTTCCACAGCAACCTCCTCTCTATCCTTACCCTGACGATACACTAAAACATCATCGGCATACGACAATGTCCTGCCAGGTCCAGTGATCTGCTCACTGGTGATTCTCACTGTGTAGGCGTTGAACAGTACCGGAGATAATGGCGATCCCTGTGGTAGGCCAGGATATATTGTTGTTGGTTCCGAAGTCCAACTGCCACATCTAAAAACTACTTTCCGTTGGTAGAGGGCTGCAGCGATCCAACTAAGGAGGAATGGACTTACGTTTAGTTCAAGAAGCTGAAACATTAAAAAATCCAGTGGTACTCTGTTGTATGCGTCCTCAAGATCAATCGCTGCAGCAACGGTTTCAGTGCCTGCGTGGAAACCTTCATAGACATCCTGGGCAAAGACTGCTGCATTGGTCCAGGTTTCTCTTTTTGGACGGTACCCACCCAGGGTAGGTGGGAAAACACCTTTCCTCTCTAGTTGGCTTGATATTTTCCTGGCAATTACCTTCTCCAGCAGCTTGCCTATTGTATTCTGCATGGTTATAATTCGATATCCCTGAATTTTTTTGTGGTCTTTGTCAGGCTTCGGCAAGGGAATCAGATAGCTGTGTAACCATTCCTCCTTGATGCTAGCACTCCCTATACTGTTGTTGTACATGTCTGCTAATTTCTCTAGCTCATTGTCGGTACACCTATTTATGTCGTCGTATCTTATGCCATCAGGACCTGGAGCACTGTTTTTTGATCGTCGAAGCACAGCCCTGATTTCTTTCACTGTCACTGTGTCTTCCTCCGAAGTGTTCTGGGCCTTGCATCTGTCTGAGGTGACCTCCTTGGCCAGATTTCGGCCTCCCATGTCTGTCTGGTTGCCCTGCTCAAGGTAGCGTTCAAAGAGGGCTTTGCCCTTGTCCTCGTCCGTCCTCTGCCAGATGAGGTCAGCACCTTGGAAGTCTGAAATGCTCTTATTCTTGACTACACCACTCATGCTTTTATGTAGTCGCCAGAACAATTTCAGTGACTTGTCTGTGCTTACTCTTTGACACACCTCTGCCCATTTTTCGCTTTTAACCACCTTGACCAGTTTTTTGAAATAGCTTACTTTTGTGTGCATCTCTCTTTCTAAGTGCAAGCAGGGACTAGGATGACCAGCTCTGTTCTTCTTGGCATTTTGCCATCTCCTTACAGCACTACGCTTATCCACCCAAGCCTTCTCCACCTCGAAACTCCACCACGGTGGCTGCTCCCAGCTTTTTTTCCTGCCCTGAAACGTTCTGCGCTTGTCACGTCTTATTTTACTCACCACATCTTGCCCTGTACTGTCATACTGGAACGTCTTTACCTTTAGCTTGTGCTGCCTGGTTCTGCCTTTCTCCACCAATATGCTGCACGGGTGGTGGTCGCTGCCATGGTGTCCTAGGACACCCCATCTACACACTGTAGTGAGTGAAGGTGAAACTAGCGCCAGATCAATAGCACTGTCCTCATCGCCTGGACGGCTTGCTGTCCTGGTGACACAGCCACTGTTAATACAAACCAGGTCGATGGTTTCCAGTGCAGTCTCGAGCTCCTCCCCTTGTGTATTGGAGGAAGTGTTTCCCCATGCTCTGCCCTTAGCGTTGAAGTCACCACAGAAAATAACATTTCTCTCTTGGCCCAATATGCCACTTAAGCACTGCCACTTCTGGGCGTCCATACTCGCATTGCGGGCATAAACATTAACCAACACGAATGGTATACTGGAATGAACTCTCAACGCCTGTATTTGTATATCGTCACTGTCCCAACTGGACATGTCTAGCTCTGACGCCACCATGCTGTCGCGAACGAGAATCGCCGTTCCCAGATGTCGTCTTTTCATGTGTTCTTGTTTATTATAGTCGTTGCTTGTTTGGGCTGGTTGTTGATGCTCAGTAGTGGTAGCTGCTCAGCTCTGTAATTCCTGGTCTGCTGCTGGAGAATATACACTTAAGGTCTGGAACCTGTTGCTGATATGCACATCAATGGGGTAGATGGATGGTGTGCGCACTAAAGGTTTAGTAATGTTGCAACCTGTAGAAACTGTCCGTGTGTCATTTTGCGACGAACATTAATTATAACATAACGAACATAAAACATACATTAATTGGTCATACACACCTCTGCAGCACTATGGATACTTTATGTTTGTGCACTTTTATGAGAGAGAGAGAGAGAGAGAGAGAGAGAGAGAGAGAGAGAGAGAGAGAGAGAGAGAGAGAGAGAGAGAGAGAGAGGTGGGGAAAGGGCACCATATTAATACAATTCCTAATAGATGATTATGAAGAGATAGATAGACCAAACGAACGAACAAACTGTATTTTCGAAGGGTTAAGAATTGGGCAGACATTCTCGTCTGACATTCTGCCCCTCTTATCTCTCTGATCTCATACATTATTTAATTCATACATTACTAGTGCGTTTGTATTTGTACAACAGCGACAACAACAGAAACAATATGTATTAAAACCCATGGAACATCTGCAATATTAAATAATACATCACTCACTAAAACCAATTTTCGACATGGCAATTATAAGTGTAAGGTACCACAGTTCGGGGAATTTTTATTATGCTAGCTGTCTTTTCAGATTACTATTTTTTTTTAAAGAGATAAAGGGTGGTGGGTGGAGAGAGAGAGAGAGAGAGAGAGAGAGAGAGAGAGATAGAGAGAGAGAGAGAGAGAGGGGGGGTGCTTGGGGTGGGGGAGACATATATAATAATTAGTATTCACATTTAAGAAACTTAATTATTATTCTGTGACTAATAAAAGAACGAACTGTTCCTTTCGATACATTGAAGTGTATTGGGCTAATCCTCGTATTTCAGGACCATTCGGCATACGATGGATGACAACACTAACTAACTCACATTCTGTCTGTCTGTCTCGCTCTCTGTCTCTGTCTCTGTCTATCTCTCTCTCTCTCTCTCTCTCTCTCTCTCTCTCTCTCTCTCTCTCTCTCTCTCTGATTGATTGATTGATTGATTATTGATTTAGTAACCGACATCACAGCTTTCGGGGCCATTCCATAAGCGCTCCGTCCCCATCCTCAGCAGCCAGCGAAGAGTTCCAACACTAATAGTACCATTAGCAATCTGATTATATGTACGTCTCGCCTTTCCTCTGGGCGTTGAGCGACGGCCATATCCCATCGTCAAGGCCCACAACATTTTGGATGAAGACAAAGTGACAGTGAAAAAAATCAAGGCTGTGCTTCGACGATCAAAACACAGCGCTCCAGTGCCAGATAGCAGAAGACACGACGACATCAATAGGTGTATCGACAACGAGCTAGAGAAACTAGCAGACATGTAAAACAACAGTATAGGGAGTGCTAACATCAAGGAAAAAGAGTGTTGAGGGGATACATAGAGCGTGTTCTTTTGTATGGATGTGAAACTTGGACAATGTGCAGTCAAGCTGAAAAGCATCTGATGGCTGCAGAAATGTGGTTTCTGAGGAAAATGCAAAGAATACCATGGACAGACAGAAAAACCAATGACCAAGTACTACAGGAGACAAATGAACATCGTAAGCTGATTGGGGAAATTAGAAGTAGACAGTCAAAATTTTTTGGACATGTTATGAGAAGAAATGGATTGAAGAACTTAGTGACAACTGGCAAGATCGAGAGGAAGACCGAGAGGAAAATACCTGGATGGCTTGGCCACATGGCATGGACGAGACAGGAACACTGAACAGATCCACGACACTGGTGATCGAGTGAAATGGCGAGTCATGATCGCCCACGCTATCCGGCATGGCACATGATTGATTGACTGAACATCAAGGAAGAGTGGTAACACAGCTATCTGATTTCCTTGCCGAAGCCTGGCAAAGACCGCACAAAAATTCAGGTATATCTAGTTATAACCATACAGAATACCTTAAGCAAGCTGCTGGAGAAGTTAATTGCCAGAAAAATATCAAGCCAGCTAGAGGGGCAATGTGTTTTCCCACCTACCCAGGGTGGGTACCGTCCAAAATGGGAAACCTGGACCAATGCAGCAGTTTTTGCCCATGATGTCTTTGAAGGTTTCCACTCAGGCATTGAAACCGTTGCTGCAGCCATTGATCTTGAGGTCGCGCACAACAGAGTACCATTGGATATTTTAATGCTTAAGCTTCTTGAACTCAAGATAAGTTCATTCCTCCTTAGTTGGATCGTTGCAGCCCTCTTCCAACGGAAAGTAGTTTTTAGATGTGGCAGTTGGGCTTTGGAACCAACAACAATATATCCTGGCCTACCACAGGGAGTACCATTATCTCCGGTACTGTTCAACGCCTACACTGTGAGAATCACCAGTGAGCAGATCAACGGACCGGGAAGAACACTGTCATATGCCGACGATATTTTTGTGTATTGTCAGAGGAAAGTTAGGAATCAGGTTGCTATGGAACTACAAACCGAACTCAATCGCATAAGTACTTGGTGTGATGAAGCTGGGGCATTGGTCAACCCAATAAAGGCAACAGTGACTTGGTTCTCGTTGAATAATCATATTGTCAACACTCCAACACCAACTGTTAATCTTTGTTCAGAGAGGGTGGAAAGAACGCAGGCAATGAATTACTTGGGGATACGGTTTGATCGAAGCCTTGCTTATAATGAGCAAATATACCAGGTGATAACAAAGGCCAAACGGGGTTTGGCTGCGATGCGGGTGATGGCGGCAGCAAACTGTGAGCAGCGCCATCTATGTCTTCTATATGAGGGGCTGGTCTTGTCTGTTTTTGAGTATGCAATGACAATCCTGACTCTCAGCAGTAAGCAGATAGAAAGGATGGAAAGGATACAGAATGAAGCTATGCGCATTATTCTTGGATGTACAAGAGAAACAGCATGCAGGGCGATGCGCTACCTTCTTGATTTTCCAACCATTTAAGACAGAATACAAATTTGCAGAGCACGCTCCTACCTCAAAGTTAACGCAAACACACATCATCCACTGCATAGTGAAATTTTGAAGGTGAAGGGCAGCAGGTTAAAAAAGTGGAAGGTCGTGGATGGCTCAAGCCGAAGACATTCTTCAACAGGTGTATTCACTTGAGGACTTAGAACCTGGCGATGAGTGGTTACAAGTGCCAATGGATTTCTGTACGTTCGTTTCAGTTTTTCAGTTTGCATCCAAATAGACAGAAAATGCAGACAAGACAATCCGGCTGCTGTGGAGGCGGAAGTACAAGCGTTGATTTTCGAGAATTCGCTAGACGGTGATGCTGTCATTTACACAGATGGGTCGGTCGTCCGACATGTGAGAAGCTCATGGGCCTTTACGGCTCAGGCCGGAGGGAGAATTGTGAAGGAGGACATTGGTGCTTTTGCTGAGACCACAAGTAGTCTGACTATGGAAGTCGTGGCAGTAAGTAGAGTAATAACATGGCTCGAGACACAGACATTCACTAGGGCATGTTTCCTTAGCGACTCAATGAGCATGCTCAAGGGGATAGAGACGGGGTGGATCCGACAAGAATGGTTGCTGACTCTGGAGCGGTCTCGGCTGGCAAAGATTAGTTTCATCTTAATGCCAGGGCATGCGGAAGTACAAGGAAATGAGGTGGCAGACAAGCTCGCAGGTAAGGCTACTGTGGAGGGCGGAAGCCCCATGGACCAGGCTGACATTCTGAATGCTCTACGAGAAGTAAGACTTTCGCGAAAACCAAGTGATGACTGTGAATCTACAACCATGGCCAGACTGCGAGAACAGCAAATTAAAAGAGAGGTGGCCAAACAAGAACACTACGCAGGAAGCCAAAGAAGATTGATAAACCAACACAGAACTGGTGTCGTTAGCCGCTACACGCTGCGGTATTTGCCGAGGAGGGGATCCGAGTACTTATGGACTGAATGGTTCGATATGCAATGAAGATGAACTGGCCACTAACTAACTAACTAACTAAGATGGTTGTGTGTACAAAACAGTATTATCAAAAGACTTCCATTGTTGATCGGTAGTTCTGCATATCGTATACTAGCAATACAGATATACACACTACATTGTGCACTTACTTGCATCCATCAAGACTAACATGTCCTAGACACAATACTTTCTATATACTGACGGTTGTATATCTTTCAAATATTTCACAGGCGTAGTCGGTAAGTAGCAGTCCCTTTATAAACACTGGTATTAAATAATCTATTACTGAATGAGACTAATATCTGATAATTAACAACGTACTTTGCCTATTTCAAGAGAGGGCTTCTTGGTGGAGAGAGGGCATGCAGGAAGTAGACAACGATGCTTGTGTTGGACAACACCATGTGATGGTCTGAAAGAAGGATAGTTGGGCACACCGTGAGGCGCAGGATTGAGGGTCTTCTTCTCTGTCGCCTCATCTCCCTTGTTGCATAGTGCCTCCACCAGTTCTAGTTATTCCGTGATAATTTTAGATATCTCCCGCAGATCCTCCATGTCCCCCACATATTATTTATGCGTGTCTCTAATTCTTCTCTTCGTATGATTGTAGGCCACTCGCTAATGTGACTGTATCGTGGGCTCTAGAGAAAGACCCCGCTAGTTATACTATTTTAAATTTCCCCCAGGATGTGCTCTATCTAGCACCAGTGACTTTTCCTGACCTTTCATTCGTTGACATCAGCCTAGAACTACAACTAAGCTTCGCATCAGTGATTCATTCATGCTGTTTTAGCCCTTCTATTCAGTGTAGTCACACATTAATAAACGTTTGTAGTTTATTGCCTGTTCCGTGGCGAAGTTTTTACGGAAGCAATTAGTAATCCCGCATAACGAGTTCGAAACACAGTTGCATGCGATTTGGCAGCAGTTTCAAATTACTGAACGAAAACTTGCCAAAAGATCACGAACAGCAAATGTTGGTATTGAATGCAACGTCCTGTAAAGGAAATGCAACTGACTTTGCACTTCAAACGAATATTTTTTCTTTTGCGGATGTGATAATGAAAGCACAAGTAATGTACTACTCAATTTACTACATGGTATGTTTAGCTGCATCACTCCAGGTGCACACTGCAGAAAACAGTTTTACATGTAATGAGGTGACATAATGAATCCTGTCAACCGTAATAAACAAAACACATTGTCATGTTTTAATACCACCATGGTAGTTTTAAAAAGACTTTCATATCAAATATGTTGAAGCATCTGCTATACACTCCGGTAAACCACAATTAAGTTAATAAAACGATATGAGTCTGTCTTTAATCTACCTTTGTGACATTGAGGCATAACACAGTGTGTTTTGTTTATTTTGGATAATAATTATTGTTAACGTCGTTCTGTGACTTTCTTAACTATACAGCGGTACTGACTGAGTTAAATATTTTAAATCTGATACTAGTTATAATGTATGTTGATTTATGTAAATTTAAATGGATTTGAATGCTCCACATACCATTCTGTTTTGATATAATAATTATTATTATTAATATCCCCCTCCCCCACAACCTTATGAACTATAATATTTCCTTAATAGGTGTTTATTTCCACCTCTTGAAGTTAGGTTTCGCCAAAGGATACAGGGTTATTGTTTGATTGTTTCATTTTCAGTGTCTTTGTCTTTCCTCTCTGTATCTTGTTAACCTCCCATAAACTGTGTTTAGTTTAGTTTGCATTTAGTTCGCGTGTGGGACAATAGTGTGAGGTTCAGATCATTGAGATGCTCTGCCGGAGTCGACTGCATTAAACTTATGGCTGAAATTATTGTTGGTTTCATAATGTAGCCTATAATCAGAGGGAGTGGGGAGGGGGCGAAAGAGATAGTGAGCCTGTAGCATGATGGAACAGAATCCCCATTCCCAGTCCGACACATTTCATAAAGATACTTTAAGTCTTAACGGGGACCATCCCAAATAGAAGGGCTATTATTAGATCGTATGTTCTAGAACGAGTTGGGGGAGGGCAGAGGTATGCGCTTGGTTTTCATTGGCTAATCAGTAATGAGCCCACGCTATTCCTGGGCCATATTTTAAAATCTAATTAGTTGAGCGGGGATTTCACCGGGAGCGGTCGCTAGTGTGATGTGATGACCCAACAATGCCCTTAAAGATTCAATAATATATTGTTCTCTGGACAACAGGTACCACTTTAAAACATACTTTAATGTTGTAGTGCTAGACCTAGTGAACGAATGAGAAGAATATATGAGTATTTTATGAATAAAATGTGAAAGTGGAAAACCTAACTTCTGTGCGCCAGTATTCTGAATACTGCTTCTTCAACCTTGACCTGTCTTTCACGCTGTATACTCCAAGTGCATATCAATCCCTTGTTGTGACTGGTTGCGTATGCTTGATGAATGTATAGCGCACTCAGGCAAATTCGCAAACCCAAACCCCTTGTGCATTCTTCATGCCTAGGATGACTTATTCTTGAATCAACTGTACCTTTGCTCTCGCGAGTTAACATGGCAGTCTGACTTGGAATGAGTGATGAAACATGTACACGTTCCTTTGTAAAACGCTGAGAATGATGGAGTGAGTGAGTTGGTGATTTAATAAATAGCCTCTCACATCTAGTGGAAGGAAAGATGCTTCAATATCCATCTGTAAACAGGTTGTATGTGGCACGCCAGAATTGCTAAGTCCATGTGATGCCTGGTGGCTACATTATGCTCAGGAGAATTAATACCATTTCTCCTTGAAGTATTACACTGTTACCTCTACTGTTGGATGGTTCATATAAACTAGTTCCTAAGAGAACCATAGGTGTGTGAACCTGTGTCTCAGTTGGCTGAATATAATGTATGGCTCATGCAAACTTACAAGGACTAAACATGTTTTTCACATATGTGCTTGGTGCATATGTGAACCATTGCTATGCAATTGAGCTTCTGTTACCGACTGTAGTAGACATGAAAATTACTCAGTGGGGAAAGAGCACATGATGATGATAAAGATGATGTACCTGTGAGTCAGGTCTGTCTGAGAAAAGGGGTGAGGTCTGGCATTGCTGTGTGAATATGGAATAGGACATTCATGCACCAACATCACAGCCATTGGAATGGATGTCTGGTCTGCTAATTGGGTAAATGCCATTAGTTAATACATAATGCATATTGCAGTTGTAAATGCCTATTTTCCATTTCCCTTCACAATGCCTGTCCCATGTTGCTATGTCACAATGATTGCTGTACTGTGTCTGGTCCTCCCTGTGCCCAGGTCTACTGTGGTTCAAACATGGTGGAACTTAGACCACATAAATGCTTGTAATTGTGTTAAGCTACCCTGTCTCAGCATATGGTCTTGTGATTACCACAGATAAGGGTGAATTGAACACATATCACCCACAGTACATCACAGTGAAATTCACATCATCATCAAACTAGGAGAGGTGTGTTGGGACCACACCCATCCTTTTCCTCCCCATCCCCAATCTGTGTCTGTTGATGTATAATAACATTATCTTTTAACATATGTAAAGAGATGTTGTGCCATTTTATATATCGACAGAGAACAGTATGGTGGAGAGGCCATCCATATATCATCTGGGACAACTAAACAGAGGTCCTAGATCCAGAAGTGACTCCCTATCAAAAGGCAGGAAAATCTAAAAAGAATTTTCTCTCAGCTCTTTAACAGCTGAATGCATAAATGGGAGAATAACACAATCTGAAGCACTACCAATGTGGTGAACTGGACAGTGATCTTTGAGTCAATCAAATGTCATCTGAGAACTAAACAACAAGGTCTATGGTGGTTAACCGCATTCAGAAATCTGGTGAAATGACTGGGACAATGGATTGTTTGGCTAGGACTTATCTTAGTTAATCTCCAGCCTGGTGCTCACACAGTGTTTTCAGAATGAAGACTTGTATGTAAAGTACGTGAGATAGACTGAGGAGAAGGAAGAAGACTGGGACATATTTGTATCTTAGATCTTCCTCTACAGGAAAAGGAGAGCAAAGTCCTAAGTCTCAACTTCATAAACAGTCAACTCACCAGTGAAAGACAAGGCTGTAGCTTTTCTTCAAAACTGTGACAGTAGGGGATAATTAGTCAGACTTGGAAAATCATCATGGGGGAAAACTGCAACCTGAGCTGTCCAACACCCATCATAGGTGCTAAAAGGATTAAACAGACCAGTGGAGCAGAAGGTCCCTATGCTTGCCCCAGGTTATGGCTTACCTGGGTTTTCCCTCATTAACAGTGGAAGAAGAGATAAAAGTCAATGGTGTAGTGGTAATTAGAGAGGAGAGGTGGAGGAAAGTTTATTATTGGGGGGTGGAGTAATGGGGAGGTGTTGTATCTTGTTTATCAACCTGCATGTGTGACATATTTTATGCATTTTCTATGCAATAATTGAAGTGTTGACATGACAGGAGATGAGACAATGGTCATCACTCGACTCACCATCAACTCAATAAATTGTGTATTCCATGAACCAGTGTTTTAAGTACATGTCCCCAGTGAATTTCTTGTACAGTTGCTGTCAAGTATTGTATCTGGTGACTGTCTTAAGTGCTGTGGTTGGTTATACATATTGTGAAAAGTCTTGTATAGATGTTGTCAAGTATCTCTTATGATGTAAGTCTTGTACAATGGCTGGTGTACACAATTCCTTGTGAATGTACGTCCCACTTTTGTCAAGAAACTGTCATGTAGATGTCTTGTCCAACAGATGTAATGTACAGTTATTGTTGAAGTTTGTTTGCCTACATATAATTGAGTCCTACAATCCCAAAGAAATGGGACAAACTGATATAGGTCATACTGACAAAATATATAGGAGATCTATGTGACGGACGAACAGCACACTGTCAACAGTATAATGAGTGAGAGGGATCCTCAGTTGTACAGGCGCTAATAGTTCAGATCTTCTCTGGCCTTGGGTGAACTATTTACTTCTTTTATAAATTTCTGTGTAGATACATAGTGGTCTCACAGTGGGGGTTTGAGCCAAAGAAAAATGTTCTCCAAAAAGGCTATTGCGGGAATGATTAGCTCATTTGAGTGACCTCTAGACAAAACGTGCTAAATCATATCCTTTATCTTGTTATTTATTATTCAAGATATATCTCCAGAGAACACTACAAACTAGGTCCTCTGGCAACTCAATCAAACATGTCACAGAGCCACATTGATAAAAATGAACGAGATCCATTTTTATTGTGTTGAAAAGAGAGAGATATAGGGACCCATGCGGCTTTAAGTTGATTCTTGAACCAAACTTCTATGATAGGCACATGTTTATCAAACACACTGTAGACTGTCTTTGTCCAGTAAGCTAGTGCACCGTCCGGAGTTTGTAAACATGTTCAAGGGCTGCATTTTTAAGTCGTTTAAAAATAAATTTTGGTTGAGAGCTTTAAAATTTCTAAATTTGATGCTTTAATGTTTATTTTTAGGAGTATTGAACCCGATTTTCGACCATGTACAACATATTGGGTAATGGTCACTAACTGCACTAGCAAGAACAGAACATTGGATGATATTAACTGGAGAGTAATATATATATATATATATATATATATATATATATATATATATATATATATATATATATTATATATATATCATCATTGGCACCTTGCCGTCTTGACAGACGATAGTTTGTGCTTTAAAAAGGCATAATAACTTTTAACTATGGCGGTAGCGAGTGTGACTGATAAGGCCAATTTGCGCTGTAAATGTCCGTTCACAGTGGGTGCATGTGAACACGTGGTCATTTCCACCATCATGCACCATCTTACGTCTCAAACGCTTGGTGTGTGACTTTTCTGCAATAATTTTCTCCTTTGACTTTATTCCATTTCTGATATTTGCCCTCCATGCAACACGTTCAGCGGCGACTTGCTCCCAATGTGCATTATCAATGCCTGTATCAATCATGTCCCGCTTACACACATCTTTGTATCGTAGTAGAGGCCGACCCTGAGATCTCTTACCCATCTGTAATTCACCAAAAAAGATATCCTTTGGTATTCTACCATCATCCATCCTCCTAAGATGTCCTATCCATCTAAGTCTACGAAGACTGAGCATGGAATAAACTGTCACACAACCTGATCTTTCCAATACTTCAGTATTTGTGATTTTGTCTTGCCACTTAATACCAAGAATTCTTCGCAGACACCGCATATGAAAGCTGTTTAAGTTGTTCTCTTGGTGTGAGTAGGTTGTCCAGGTTTCACTGCCATAGAGAAGAGTACTAAGGACACAGGCTTGATAGACAAGGACTTTTGTTTTGGCAGTAAGCTTCCTGTTCTCCCAGACTCTTTTTCTTAACCTGTTCATTGTTGTTGCTGCCTTACCAATCCGGATGTTGATTTCCTGATCTAGGGATAATTTGCTATTTACCACTGATCCTAGATATGTAAAATGGTCTACTATCTCTAGTTCGGCGTCGTCAATAAAGATTGATGGTACCCCATGTGCACCTTGTGACATAATCTGTGTCTTCTTTTTGCTAATTGTTAAACCAAATTCAGAACAAGCATTGGAGAATGCAGATAGTAGATATTGCAATTCTTCCTCAGAGTGGGTCGTAACTGCAGCATCATCTGCAAAAAGCAACTCTCTGATCAGTACCCTCCTAATTTTGGTCTTAGCCTTCAATCTCTGAGCATTGTAGAGGCCGCCATCTGAGCGTGAGTGAATGTATATACCACCATCCTGATCATGAAATGCATATTTCAGTAGAAGTGAAAAGTATATTCCAAAGAGGGTGGGAGCTAGTACACAACCTTGCTTAACTCCACTCTTGATTTCAAATTCTTCAGAAGTTGCACCATCAAACTTGATTATACCCTTCATGCCTGTGTGGAACGATTCCACAATGGACAGAAGAGTTGGTGGGCAGCCAATCTTCTTTAGTGCCTTGAACAGACCCTCACGACTGACCAAATCAAATGCCTTTGTGAGGTCGATGAAGGCAATAAACAGTGGTTGATTCTGTTCACGGCATTATTCTTGCATTTGTCGCAATGAGAATATCATATCAGTGGTAGACCGGTTCTGTCGAAAGCCACACTGTGATTCGGGGTAGACTTGATCTCCTAGGACTTGAAGTCTGCGCAGAACAATTCTGGCAAATACTTTTCCAACAATACACAGAAGTGAGATACCCCTATAGTTGTTGCAGTCGCTCCGATCGCCCTTGTTCTTGTACAGTGTTATGATGCTTGAATCTTTGAAATCCTGTGGGACTTGACCTTCACGCCAGCATAGCTCTATTAGCTGGTGGATCTGTATAGTGAGTGTGTCTTGCCCACTCCTGATAACCTCTATTGGAATCCCATCCTTACCTGGAGCCTTGCCAGATGCAAGTTCATTTATAGCACACTTAACTTCTGTTATGGTGGGAAGTGTGTCCAGGTGGTCAAGAGTTGGTAGAGCCTCTATGGCGTTGAGGGCATCATCCGCTAGTTTGGTCTCACTTGAGTAAAGCTCCAAATAGTGCTCTACCCATCTGTCCATCTGCTGTTTCTTATCAGTGATGATTTCTCCAGTCAAGGTTTTCAATGGTGCACTTCTTTTGATCACTGGACCGCAGGCTTTCTTTATTCCTTCATACATGCTTCTTATGTCTCCCTTATCACTTGCGATTTGAATGGACTCACATAACTTGATCCAATAATCATTTGCACACTGCCTGGCAGCCTTTTGCACATCCTTCCTAGCTTGCCTAAGCTCACTCAGAGTGTTACGCGTTGGTCTTTCCTTGTTTCTTAAGAGAGCTTTCTTCTTCTTATCAATCAAGGGCTGTAGAGTCTCGCTGTTGGCCGCAAACCAGTCCTGCCTCTTATGATCCACAGTGCCGTAAACCCCTACGGCAGTTTTATAAAGAGTTTCCTTAATTTGACCCCACTTTTCATTTACTGTAAAATTTTCTGGTGTATTAGTGAAAGCGTCTTCAAGTTGCTGTTGAAACTGAAAGCACTTTTCAGGATCATGAGTGTTAATAATATTAATCCTGAGGCTAGATTTGTGTTTAGCTGTGTAGATTCTCTTTGGTCTCAGTCTAACCCTTGCAACAACCAAAGAATGATCCGTATCACAGTCAGCACTGTGGTAACTACGAGTCAATGATATATGGTTCAGATGTTGTCTCCGTGTGATGATGAAGTCCAGCTGGTGCCAATGGCCGGATCTTGGATGTTTCCATGTGACCTTATGCATCTCTTTTGTTTTAAAAAAGGAGTTTGTAATACATAGGTCATTACTGGTGCAATGCTCCAGCAGCCTTTGCCCATTTTCATTCATGCGACCGATGTTGTATTTTCCAAGGCACACTGGCCATGAACTCGAGTCCTTGCCCACACGAGCATTGAAATCACCGAGCATATAAATGTAGTCAGATTTTGGAACTGCCTTGATCACGGAGTCTAACTCCTCATAGAACGAATCCTTCACATCATCAGAGGAATCGAGTGTCGGTGCATATGCAGTAATAATGGTGGCAAACCCACAAGAGGTTGCCAAGCGCAGGGATAATAGTCTTTCATTTCCTCCTGCTGGAATTTCAATCATTCCCAGTAGCGAATTCTTCACTGCAAAGCCCACACCGTGTTGCCTTTTTTCTGCCTGCCCTCTACCCTTCCAGAAAAAGGTGTAGTTGTTTTCCCTGAGTGACCCTTCCTCAGCGAGGCGAGTCTCCTGCAGGCCAGCAATATCAATGTTTAGACGATTGAGTTCGGCATCAATCACAGCCGTTTTTCTCACATCGTCAATATTGGTCAAGTCAGTGGAAAATCCTGGACACATGGTTCTCACGTTCCAGGTTGCAAGCCGTAGCTTGAGGTTTCTATTTTTATTTTTGTTTGTACCTGGTGCATTGGTTTTACAGCCTGCGATTCAGATTTTGTCCTAGCCCCAAGCACCCATTGAAGCAGGCAGGCTGTGGCGGATCAGCACCCAATTGGCTGGGGGCTGCCCAGCTTGAGGCGGGCGGTAGCTGATCAGTGACACCTATAGGTGTCTCCCACCGTCAGAGGCAACGCGTGGCACCCCGTGTCTACGCCAACTGACAAGGACTTATAACCCGTAACAGTTGCCTCTCGCTTTGATTCCGAGACCAGTTAAGACCAGGGATGGAGTTATTGCCTCTCCATAGCACAAAGCCTGGGCTAAACTATAGAGATCATGTGTTGCCCATGCAGCATGATCCCTCTCTCGGCCTGCCTAGTTTACTCCAGAGGAAAGGTAACACCCCTACATCTGGAACAAGACAAGCTGCAGAAGCTGCCGGATCAGCAAAGCAATGCTCTAACTCTCCGCCTGTCGGAGCTTCGATCCTAGACCAGTCGCCAACCAAGGCTTAGGGCCTGGTCTGCCCTGCCATGACATTTTGTCTTTAGCTTGCATTTCCTCGCACCAGGGTAAGGCTTGTACCCTCCCATTTGCGCTCTTCCGCCCGAAGCCGTTGGCACAATGTGGGGTGTCGGGTTTGGTAAGCGCCGCCCAACGTTCAGCGCTAACAGAAACCAGGTAGTACCGTCTACTGTTATACGGTAGCTCAGTCATATCTGACTAAGACCTGACTCACATATATATATATATCATATATATATATATATATATATATATATATATATATATATATATATATATATATATATATATATATATATATATATATATATATATATATATATATATATATATAAAACAAAGTGTTGTATGTAAATATATATGTATGTCCTTTATTTGTTCGCGAACGGCCCATCCGATTGAGATGAAATTTTCTACACGTCTTCCTTTCATTCCAGAGCTGCCAACTGTGATATTTTTTTTCTTCTTCCTCCTCCTCCCTCCTCCCCCTCCCTAAATACGTACGTAAATATATGATGATGATGATGAAAGAATCCCCGAACCAAAACGCTAGGGAAAGCGAAGAAAATGACGTGACTACACAGAATCGTCACACGGCAATCATCATCATCATCAAGTGCCGTGCCGGCTGGCGTAGGCGTTCATGGCTCTCCGTAGATCTCGGTCTTTGGTTTTCTGGATCAACTCTGCTGCTGATATTCCTCCATGCCACGGCAATATAAATAACAATTCATCTCTTTATGTGTAAGCAAGTTATCTACAGTCATGTAGAAGGGAAGAACAATCAATGGAAGGACCGAAATCACAGAACCTAGACGAGTATGAATTCGGAATGGCAAACTCCCTCCTCCTCTCTTCTCCTCCTCCCTCTACCTCCTCCCTCCACCCTCCTCCTCCTATCTCCTCCTCCTCTTCCTCCTCCCTCTACCTCCTCTCCCCTCCTCCTCCCTCCTCCCTCTAACTCCTCTTTCTCCCTCTTCCTCTCCCTTCCTCCTCCATCCTCCTCCCTCCTACTCCTTCCTCCTTCTCCCTCCGCCTCCTCCCTCCTCTTCATTCCTCTTCCCTCTCCCTCCTCCTCCCTCCTCCTCCTCCTGCCTCCTTCTCCCTAATCCTCCTCCTTCTCCCTCTTCCTCCTCCATCCTACTCCCTCCTCCTCCCTTCTCCTCCTCCCTCTACCTCCTCCTCCTCTCTCCTCCTCCTCCTCTTCCTCCTCCCTCTACCTCCTCCCCCTCCCTCTCCCTCCTCCTTCTCCCTCTTCCTCTCCCTTCCTCCTCCATCCTCCTCCCTCCTACTCCTTCCTCCTTCTCCCTCCGCCTCCTCCCTCCTCCTCCCTCTACCTCCTCCTCCTCCCTCTACCTCCTCCCTCCACCCTCCTCCTCCTCCTCTTCCTCCTTCCTTTCCTTCCTCCTCCTCCCTCTACCTCCTCCTCCTCCCTCTACCTCCTTCCTCCACCCTCCTCCTCCTCCCTCCTCTTCCTCCCTCCTCCTCCTCTTCCATCTCCCTTTCCATCCTCCCCTCCTGATTCTCCCTCCTACTTCTCCCTCCGCCTCCTCCCTCCTCCTCCTCTCCCTTCCTCCTCCCTCCTCGTTTCTCCTCCTCCCTCCTTCTCCCTCCTCCTCTCCCCTCCTCCAATTCCTACGCTCTTCCGCTTCCCCTCCCCCTCCTCCCTCTCCCTCCTCTTCCTCCCCTTCCTCCTCCTCCCTCTTCCTCCTACCTCCTACCTCCTCCTCCTCTCTCCTCCTCCCTCCTCCCTTTTCCTCCCTCCTCCTCCCTCTACCTAATCCCTCCTTCCTCCACATCCCTCCTCCTCCTCTCCCCTCCTCCTCCTACCCTCTTCCTCTTCCCCTCCCCCTCCTCCCTCCTCTTTCTCCTCCATCCTCCTCCTCCCTCTTCCTCCTCCTCCCTCTTCCTCCTCCTCCATCCTCCTTCCTTTTCCTCCTCCTCCTACCTCCTCCCTCCTCCTCCTCTCTCCTCCCTTTTTCTCCCTCCTCCTCCTCCTCCCTCTACCTCCTCCGTCCTCCTCCCTCCACCTCCTTCCTCCACATCCCTCCTCCTCCCTCTTCCTCCTCCTCCCTCCTCCTCCTTCTCCTCCCTCCTCCTTCTCCCTTATCCTTCCACCTCTTCCTCCCTCCTCCTCCTCTCTCCTCCTCCTCCCTCCTCCTCCCTCCTCCTTCTCCCTTCTCCTACTCCCCCTCCCACACCTCCTCCCACGTTCTCCTCCTCCCTCCTCCATCCTCTTTCTCCCTCCTCCTAATACCTCCTCCTCCTCCTCTCTCCCCCTTCTTCCTCCTCCCTCCTCCTCCCTCTTCCTCCTCCTCCCTCCTTCTCCTCTTTCCCCCTTCCTCCTCCTAATCCCTCCTCCTCCCTCCTCCTAACTCATATTCCTCCCTACTCCTCCTCCCTCCTCCTCCTCTCTCCGCGTTTCTCTTCCTCCACCCTCCTCCTCCCTCTTCCTCCTACCTCCTTCCTCCTCATCCTCTCTCCTCCTCCCTTTTCCTCCCTCCTCCTCCCTCTACCTCCTCCCTCTTCCACATCCCTCCTCCTCCCTCCTCATCATTCTTCTTCCTCCTCCCTCCTCCTTCTCCCTCCTCCTTCTACCTCTTCCTCCCTCTTCCTTCTCCCTCCACCTCCCTCCTCCTCCCTCTCCCTCCTCCTCCCTCTCCCTCCTCCTCCTGGGTTCTCCTCCTCCCTCCTCCTCCTCCCTTCTCCTCCCTCTTCCTCCCCTCCTCCCTCTTCCTCCTCCTTCCTCCTCCTCCCTCCTCCTCCCTCAGAGACAGAGGGATGGGTCTATTAGACAGACAGACAGAGATAGATAGATAGACAAACAGACAGACAGACAGACACAGACAGACAGACAGACAGACAGACAGACAGACAGACAGTCAGACAGACTGACAGACAGATAGTCGGTAACGGGAACGAGAACTTATATGACTACTTATATGAATTAAATGAGATGCTCCCCACCAGGGACTGGGCGAAGCCGGGCCGGGTCAGCTAGTGTGTGTGTGTATATATATATATATATATATATATATATATATATATATATATATATATATATATATATATATATATATATATATATATATATATATATATATACATACACACACATTTATGATCAATTATAGTTGAGGAGGTGTCTGTAAACTGTGTTGGACGGTTTATTAGTTGTTTGAAATTGTAAGTGTCGTAAGACTCCCGGGGTGAGGGAAGCCCTTACTACACTAATCTTACTCGGGACGTGTTCAGCCCTCTAGGTTAGTGAATTCAGTCTACCCCACCTCTCCTACCGTTGGACTCCTCCCAATGCACCGTCTGGACATAATGACTCGGCTCTGGTTGTAACAACAAATAATAATGTGGAACTGTATTATACAAGATAGTAGTAGGGTATGGATATAGGCTAGAGTAGGCAGTGGAATATCGATAGGAAACCAAGCGGTAGGATCGGCAGATTGTTCTCGTCATAAGACAATAGTTCTGGGATAGGCCTCAATCAGTAGTCTGAAGTTCTCACCGCATCTAGTACCCCTCCTGAACAGGTGCGGTCTCCCGTAATACGTTGATATTCTGCTCCCGATGATAAGTACACTCGAATGTCTTTCATCTATGCCAATGGTCTCTGAAGGCGACACCTACACTGTTTATCACTGAGGTTTTATTCCCCGAGTATGATCACCAAATGTCTCTCAGGAATGTCTGTGTCCTGAAAAATCAGACTCAGGTCAAACTAGCGAGTTCTAGGGCTCCTGGAGTTCCAAGGTGTCAATGACTGTGCTGGCCTGAAACATACAGCCTGGGGCATATGCAATCCCCTGATCAATTACTCTCGTAGCACTCTGGGACGCTTGATGTCCTACTCAGTCAATAAGACCGGCTGGCCGGTAACAAGCAACTTGGAGCATCTTGTAGTATATGAATGATGGTTGGGTAGTGACCTGCAGACAAATGACCGTTACAGATATTTGCCTTATGTTGCTGGAGCAGGATGTAGGTAGCGGGTGGCTATGCCTGGTCAACAGGGTGGGTGGGCACTGGTGCTTCTTCCTCTGTCGCCTCATCACGGTTCTCAAGCGCTGCTCCTCAGCTCAGAAGTTCTCGTCGATCACTGGTGTTAGGTGCGTCATGTTTACAGGTCGCTGGCCTAGTCTTCATAGCTGAACCCCACTATCTAGGCGGGTCGCTACACAGTCGACTGGAGTTTTCACCAGAAGGCAAATTCTGTGAAGAAAACGACTCAGTGAGAGCACCTCGTAACCACCTCCCCACAGACAACCAAATATAAGACATCGTCCTCAGATACATGAAATATATTAGAAAATAGTTCCTGTAACCCTCATTCTCTACCACAGGTGTCTGGAATGAACCGAATCTATCAGCTGTCAGACAGCCCACAGAACTGCCTCTTCCAGAGATGACTATGATGCAGTTTCTACCGAGTCCATCGGTGGGTCGCTGATAAGAAGTCGTCATAATCTACAATGATCTCAGTCATATCAAACGTTAAATGATAGACATTAATATTAGTTGGAACAATGTGACAGAAGCACCTTCGGAGTTACGCTTCAGCCAAATTGCGGTTAATACATGGTTCAACCTCCATGTATTAGGTCTAAGTCACCCAAGCAAATATTTGAATGCCTGGTTCACTCCCCCAACGAGCAGATTTCGTTGACCCCGATGTCTCCGGGGCCTGAGTCATTTAGAACGGAGTCGCTGTTCGCTCGAGCGGAGATTAAATTTCCGAAGGCAAAGTTCCCTTCGGTCTGTTGCTCCACCCTGTACCTCTTTCCAGAACAACCACTATATATTAAGAAGGCTTCCTTTAAGGCATAATAGAATAAAGGACAGATGTGAGGAAAGCCGACATAAAGATCCAATGGTCGCACCACCCTTGCGGCGACGATCTTCATACCGACGCTCGACCTGGGGATGACACCGGACGCTTCTGTCGACCATCGCATTTGATTCTACTCGATCATCCGTGTCGGTAGAGGTCACACTGGCTATAGTGTAGGTGTCGACCTACACCACTTCCGGTCGCCCGCGTCATGCCGCTCGGCCACGACGTGTCCTCTGACATGCACTATTTTTCAAGTTAGACCATGTGTATACATAAATAAACGGTCTCTTTGCCTGTATCGGTCTAGCCCATTCTTAAGCGGCTTCAATCTAGCCCCGCGCCTCCAGGATACAAGCTAAATCATGAGTTACAACACCCTCAATTAACCGCTCTAAGATGGGCCCAATCCAACTTAACCTGGCTGCGAGTAAACACATGACCTACTTCCTCGCTCCATGGTCACGGCTGGGTCGATCACACGAGTTCGCCTACCGACACCGAATTAAAAAGACTTAAAGAGAATTACCTTCACGACATCAATTAACTGGCTTGCTGGTGAACTGTAAGGCTTCTCTGACTCCATGAATACGGTTCGGTCAGCGCCTGCTATCTGATGTCCTTCGAAAAGGTTCAAAAACCACCAAGAGTCTTGCTTTCACAGCGTCAGTGCTACAACTAATTTCTTTGTCCGCCTTACCGGCG
Source organism: Cepaea nemoralis (assembly GCA_014155875.1). Classification (NCBI taxonomy): domain Eukaryota; kingdom Metazoa; phylum Mollusca; class Gastropoda; order Stylommatophora; family Helicidae; genus Cepaea; species Cepaea nemoralis. Next base: position 89,471 of record JACEFZ010028125.1, read on the forward strand.
AACAACAGCCTCTGCCCAGAGTCCATTCGCTCGGGTAACCCGTGCATAGGCGGTGATCACGCAAATACTAGATTCTTTCAGACGCTGGAACGCAAGGCCGGTTATCTACCGGGGACATACAGTCTAGAAATAGACTGGTTGATCCCCTTTGACCACAAACCGAGCGGTCGAACCTACGGATTTTGTGACAGTAAGAATGATATCGTCCCATGTCTGGTGGAATTTAGTAATATATATGTTAAAGTCACCTAATATCATGACTTCTCTACCTGCTGTAAACAATCTATCCACCATTGTAGTGAAACAGTCATACCAACTGTACCCAGCACAAGGATTCCTATATAGGTATCCAAAGAGAAACGAATGCTGGCTGACTGGCTTCACCTCTAACCAAACACATTCTATTTCTACTGTCTCGAGATCACTTCTACGGGAACAGTTGAGAGAATTAGAAAAGTATACAGCAATATCTGTCTATAGTTTTATATTTGCGCTTCTTCGAATTACTTTAAACAACTTAAAAGAGAATTTAAAGTCGATTATTTTGTCGTTGAGACGACTTTCTATGATTACAAACACATGGAACTGTTTGCATAGTATTACGGAAAGCTCAGGTAATTTATTGAGCAAATGATAGATGTTGAGATGGCCTAGATGTAGACCATCTATGTTGAGCCACTGATCGTGATTGGCGATCATAACACAATGAAAGGATGATGTCGCTTGCGGAAGAAAATCTCTGAGTTTTTGAAACTTTATGTAGTAGTGTTCAAGGCTATTAAAGGGGGTAGGAGAATGTCTGTGCTGGAGTGACAACATGAAAGCTTGGTACAGAGCTGCAGGATTGTATTGCATTAGCTGTTGAAGTTGATGGTTCCACTGATAGGAGTGTAGATTGCCGTCCATCGAGGGACCACTGCTAGGAGAGTTACTGGAAGTGCCTACATTGGAAGTAGGTATCGGGGGCACAGCGACATTGTGTAACAGTGTCCCCTTTGACATGATACGGAGAGACTAATCTACTGGCAAGGGAGGATACAAAGCAAGAATTGGGCACGCAGGCCCGTCTAACATTCTGCCCTTCTATCACTCTCTTTCATACATTATTTCATTCACACATCATTCAAGGCTAACAAAGAACAGCAACAATATAAAATATATGCATTATAAAGGCATGGGCAAAATGCGAACATCAAAACTATACGACACAGTAATATTAGATAATTGTCTGACACTTGTTACTAGCCATGTGGAATATACTGGCCTACAATAAGGGGACTGGCTGTTATACTAGGGTTTTGTTATTATTATTATTATCTCTATTATTACCAATCAATCAATCATGTGCCATGCCGGAAAGCGTGGGCGGTCATGACTCGCCATTTCACTCGATCACCAGTGTCGTGGATCAGCTCATTGTTCCTGTCTCGTCCATGCCATGTGGCCAAGCCATCCAGGTATTTTCCTCTCGGTCTTCCTCTTGGTCTGTTCCCCTCGATCTTGCCAGTTGTCACTAAGTTCTCCAATTCATTTCTTCTCATAACATGTCCAAAAAATTTTGACTGTCTACGTCTAATTTCTCTATTATTAAGGGAGAAGGTAATCCGTATTGAGATATTGTTTGAATAATTTGCGATTATATGAATAGAGATTGGTGATGTCTTTGATTTCTTGTGGAAGTTTGTTCCACAGCTGAGCTGCAGAGTACGTTAAGCTTGTTTGTATAAGTCAATCCTAGGCTTCGGAATGTGTAGTATATTTAAACGTTTACTGTGTCTAGCATTATATTTAAACAATGGCCAAAGGTAATTTGGGGCATTCCGATGCAGGATTTTGTGAATTAGTTTAGCTTTATTGAAAAGCAGGCGTTTGCGGAATGGTAGTAACTGAAGGCGTTTATACAGGCTAGGATTGTCAGATAAATGTTTGCTATAAATTAGACTCGTGGCCCGTTTCTGGAGTGAGTAATGTCGCTTGGTGTTTGAATTAGAACAATCGTCCCAGATTGTGGAGCAGTAGTCAATTTGTGTCTGTATATGAGAAGTATAGAATAGTTTCCTTGTGTCCTCATCAAGGAAGTTTTTAATTTTGGCGAGTTGGTAGACTTTTTTCGCTGTTTGTTTAATGAGCACTTGAACGTGGGAATTAAAGGTTAGGTTTCTATCAATGATTAGGCCTAATGTTGTGTGCTCAATTACACTTTCTACTGGCATGTTATCGATGTGAAGTTGAAGTGATGTGTGTGAGCTTAGAGTTTGAAGTCTTTGTCTGGTTGCTAATAACATTGCTTTTGTTTTAGTGATGTTAATTTGCATACGGTTTGAATAGCTCCACCTAACTACATTATTTAATTCTTGTTGTAAAGACGACTCCAGTAAAATACAGTTTTCAGCGTTTGTGTACACTGTACAGTCATCTGCAAATAGATCGCAGGACGACGAAAGATGCAAAGGTAGATTGTTAATATATATGGCAAATAATAGAGGGCCAAGAATAGAGCTTTGCGGTACTCCAATATTGAAGGTAGTGGTTTGAGACAGAGATTTATTATGTGATACTACTTGCTTTCTGTTTGATAGAAAAGATGATATTAGAGTGACTACATTAGGGCCAATTTTCATTGTCTCAAGTTTTTTAATTAAAATAACATGGTCTATCATATCAAATGCTTTCTTGAAATCAATAAACACAGTTCCACATAGACTGTTGTTGTTTATATTCTGGTGCCAATGTTCTATCATGTTTGTTAGGGCCGTATGGCAAGAATATTTTGGTCGAAATCCTAATTGGCTGTCAACAATAAGCTTGTTGCGAACTAAATACTGTAATGTTACTTTATGGATGTGTTTTTCTAGTGGCTTAGATAGTGATGATAGTAAGGAAATAGGTCTGTAATTGTTCGGGAGACCATTGTCCAATGAACCAGATTTAAGAAGAGGGTACACTTTAGTGATGTTGAGAGCTGATGGAAAGTGGCCTTTGGTGAGACACTGATTATGTACATAGGTTAGTGATGTACAGATCACTGGCGCAGCACAACGGAGAATCCGGTTGCTGATTCCATCTAACCCAGATGAGGTTGTGTTGTTTAGGTTATTGAGGTAAGTGAATACTTCAGTGATTGTCATTAGCGGAATGTCGGAAAGAATATCGTGGGAGCGTCTATTCTCACAAAACGATGACAATAAAGATAATTTGCAAGGAGAAATAGGTATTGAAGCCGTCAACTGGTCTATGTCAGTTTGAAAAAAATTACTGAATTGGTCGCACGTAATATGATTTGATGGTAAAGAATTTCGGAAGTTATACTTGTTTGTCAAGGTGTTAATTGCCTTCCATATATCCTTACTATTTGTTTTATCCATTACTAAGTTCTTAAAGTAATTTTTCTTTTCCTGTCGTATGTTATATTGAACTTTGTTTCTAAGAGTACGGTATGCACTGAGATCTCGCTTTTTACGTGTTTTATCTCTGTCTCTCATAATTTCAAGTATTTCCTGGGTGATCCAAGGTGTCTTGACGTGGTGTTTTACTCGAACTTCCTTGACTGGCACATGTCTATCAAAAACATCAATAAAGGTTTTCATCCAGAATTCCAGAGCATCATCCGGGTCAGGAAGCTGATAAATATTGTCTAGAGGTGAACTTAGCAAGTCCTGTAAAAATGCGTTTTGGTTGAAATTTTTGTAATTTCTATATTTACACTTATGTGGTTATGTTTAGGAGTTTTAATTCCTTTTTTAGACCACGTGCAGCGTATTGGGTAGTGATCGCTCATTGCACAATTGGGTACGGTGCATTCTATGATGTTGTCTGAGCAAGTTACATAAATGTGATCTATGACTGTTGAAGATGACTTTGTTACTCTAGTAGCTTGTTGTACTATTTGTTGGAAATTGTATGATGCAATTATATTTCCACATATTATGTTGGATTTGTTGGTGTCAATGTTAAAGTATCCGAGTAGTATAATTTCCTTCCCAGAAGCGAAAACCACATCCATCATGGTAGTGAAGTATTCGTACCAGACGTGTCCAGCACTGGGATTTCTATAGAGGTAGCCAATTATCAGGGGTGTGCGGTTTTGAAGTTTTAGCTCTAACCAAATACATTCTATTTCGCAAGTTTCAAAGTCTAGCCTGCGTTGCGCATTTAGTAAATTAGAAACATAGGTTACTATGCCTGTCTCTTGTTTCCTACAGGGATCCCTTCTAAAAACTTTGTACCCTTTAATAGAGATATCCTCATCTGAATTTTTATCATTAAGCCTACTTTCACTAAGGCCGAATAAATGAAAATTTTGATTAAGAATAGAAGATAACTCTGGTAGCTTGTTAAATAAGCTGCAAACGTTTAAGTGTCCAAGGCGTATTCCTGACGTATTGAGCCAGTGTTGCCACTTCTCAGACATTTCATCCATGAATAAATTGTAAATTAGTCAAAGTTAAGCAAAAATACAAGATCATAAAAAAATCACAATTACATTAACTTACAAAATATCAGTAATACTAATCGATAAGTAAATGACAATATTATAACGATATAACTAATTAGACAAACGAATATAATGCAAACAAGGAACAAACCGAATTAAAGAACATACAACAAATAATTAACCTGAAAAAAACTACTTCACAAGCTAAGTACCAACTGTTATCCAAGAGAAAGAGAGAAGAGAAAGAGAGAGAGATGGAGAGAGAGATAGAGAAAAGGGGCACCATATTAATGAAAGTCCTTATATAAGATGGTGATAAGATAGATAGAACAAAAGAACGAACAAACTTTATTTTCTAAGGTTTAACCCTAAAAGACCTGAGGCCCTGAACCTAACTGTCCCCTATCCTTGGGCTCGTGACCATTAAAGAGAAAAAAAACAACAGGATATATAAAAATATTAGTTACTTGCATACACGTGATTAGAATAAGATGGAACTTTGAGACATTGTAGAAAATAGATCTACCTTTCATCTAGCGCCAATATTCGACCTTTGTGTGCCAATACACCCAGCAGGATGAGCCTTGTTTCACACAGAGGTACTTCTTGCAAAGTGAGCACCAGTTGTTGCTCTTCACCTTCTTGCATGGATTTTTTTTTTTTTGGTAAGACACTCCAGGATTTTGCTTGTTGTACCTGGAGTGCTTTTCCATGCACACAACACAGATATGATTAGACGATTTCCCAGGGGGAATCTCTGTTAAATGATTGCCTGTGGTCATCCGTTGAGGGCAGAGTTCCTTTTGTGGGTGGCGGTGAGCTGGTATTCTGTATCCACCAATACGTTGCAGGCACAGTTTCTGAATATATCTGGTGAAATATTCTGGCTTTTTTTAAGCAGCTTGCTGCTCTGAAGCACACAAAATAAAAGAATTATAACTGGCCCACATACACTATTTTACGAAAAGCCGCCGGGGCCAGCGGTAATGACGAATAGACATGTGAAGGCGGGTCATCTGGTAATTTTTGTCACAGCCACCCATATATTTATTATAGTCCTTAAAAAGCTGTGCCATCTGTATTTCTTGCACACTCTCATCTTTATTTCTTCTGTTTATTACTACATTTTGGACTGGATCGTTGTAGTTCGAAATATATGTGATGGGCTTTCTATCCTGTCAAACTAAACATGTTACACTTTCTTGACATAGATAGCAACTGTCACCCCTAGCAAGTTTTCTTTCAATATTCAGCGACTTAGGAAATTTCTTCCTGTTTTGCTGCAGGGTTCCTACAGTCCCTGTCTGTAATTCTGACAGTGCATATTTAGCAAGGGTTACAGAGTTGTATAACGGGTCCATGACAAGCATATGAGATTTATTTTCCATTGCACATGGGGCCAGGAGACGAACGACTGTATTTCCTTCTGAGCCCAAGTCATTTATATGCCTTGGTGCAGCACCAGTGTAGATTTCTGCATTCAACGTGTAGCCAGTCTCACCTTCACAGAGAAGAAAAAACTTGATGCCCCACTTTGTGGACTTATCCTTGATATACTGCTTGATGGCCAGGCGTTTTTCTTTTTTTTTTTTTTTTTTTTGGTCAGGAACCTTTTTAGGCTCAAATGTTGCTTTGGCAGATAGAAGTGGAGAAACTTGGGGAGCAGACATTCCAAGAAAGGCCTAACTTTATATATTCTATTTTTCTTAGCAATATCTGTATCCTCCTCATCAATTGTGTGTAAAAACAACTCCAAGGGGCCAAGAATCTGTCTCGAGTCATAATATTTCCAAATCCGGAAGTAAACCCAACAAAGTCAGAGCCCTCATTTGTGCAATAATCCCGATAGCTGGGCTTTATACATAATTATTCCATATAGATCCTCAGTCCAAGAAAAGCCTTCATTTCTTCTACTGTGGCATCCATGAAATTTTTGGCATGTAGGAGTTGGGCTTTGCTTTATCCAATTGGTGGGCCCGGAGATTGGTTTTCTGTCAAATTTTGCCAGAAAATATCATCCAAAAACAAGGATAAAAATCAATCGATCTGTTCACTCTCCTCTGCGATAGATCGAGGAATGTTCACTGGGCCTTTTCCATCCTCATTGAAATTCAGATCTGTATTTGGTGATACAAAATTCCTTGTCCAACCTTCATTACCACCTAGATCTCCCCCATCTACTGTTTTAGGGACACACACACCCTTCTCTTACTATCGATCTAGCTCTAGATCTATAACGTTCAAGATTCTGCTCATCACTCGAGCTCTCACTCTCTGTGTCACTTGAATTGGAAACATAATCTTGATGAAATTCTGACTCCTCAGAGTCTGAATCAACCAAAGTATCGATAACCTGTTGGACTGTGAAAAGCCTAGGCCTACTTCTCTTTCTTGTTGAAGTACTTGGTTCATCAGCCGCTCGTTTCATTGTGAATTTTCAGAATGTTTTCACGTTAAACCAAGAACATAAACTGTAGTCACCACCGGTACGATTTCAACTTGGGGAAAAGAGTAAATCGACACCGCCCCAGAGTGAAAACCGCACAAATCACGAATCGGAGCGAATACGTGAAAAAAGCTAGGACTGGATCAAAGAGTATAAAAGATGGCGCAAAAGTGATCATCTCCCTGTTTACACAAAGCCAAGACACAAAGTAGAACGCCCATTGACGGACGGCCTTCAACGTCGACAAATAAACAACGATAAAATCCATTGTGAAAGACGACAGAAGTAGAAGCCTACAGCGAAGTTGATCAACGCAAAGTCCGAAGATCTGAAACCAGTGTCAGTGTTTACAGCCACTCAAGAGAATGCAGGTAAACAACGCAATGTTTTATAATTACGATAGTCAATGATCCTTTTTCTAGAAGAATCGGTGAGTAAATGTATTGGAAACCATGTGGGTAGTTCTTAATTAAGGAATTAATTTAGTAGAAAAAAATATCGCAAATTATCTGTCAGGTCTTAGTCAGATATGACTGAGCTACCGTATAACAGTAGACGGTACTACCTGGTTTCTGTTAGCGCCGAACGTTGGGCGGCGCTTACCAAACCCGACACCCCACATTGTGCCAACGGCTTCGGGCGGAAGAGCGCAATTGGGAGGGTACAAGCCTTACCCTGGTGCGAGGAAATGCAAGCTAAAGACAAAATTGTCATGGCAGGGCAGACCAGGCCCTAAGCCTTGGTTGGCGACTGGTCTAGGATCGAAGCTCCGACAGGCGGACAGTTAGAGCATTGCTTTGCTGATCCGGCAGCTTCTGCAGCTTGTCTTGTTCCAGATGTAGGGGTGTTACCTTTCCTCTGGAGTGAACTAGGCAGGCCGAGAGAGGGATCATGCTGCATGGGCAACACATGATCTCTATATTTTAGCCCAGGCTTTGTGCTATGGAGAGGCAATAACTCCATCCCTGGTCTTAACTGGTCTCGGAATCAAAGCGAGAGGCAACTGTTACGGGTTATAAGTCCTTGTCAGTTGGCGTAGACATGGGGCGCCACGCGTTGCCTCTGACGGTGGGAGACACCTATAGGTGTCACTGATCAGCTACCGCCCGCCTCAAGCTGGGCAGCCCCCAGCCAATTGGGTGCTGATCCGCCACAGCCTGCCTGCTTCAATGGGTGCTTGGGGCTAGGACAAAATCTGAATCGCAGGCTGTAAAACCAATGCACCAGGTACAAACAAAAATAAAAATAGAAACCTCAAGCTACGGCTTGCAACCTGGAACGTGAGAACCATGTGTCCAGGATTTTCCACTGACTTGACCAATATTGACGATGTGAGAAAAACGGCTGTGATTGATGCCGAACTCAATCGTCTTAACATTGATATTGCTGGCCTGCAGGAGACTCGCCTCGCTGAGGAAGGGTCACTCAGGGAAAACAACTACACCTTTTTCTGGAAGGGTAGAGGGCAGGCAGAAAAAAAGGCAACACGGTGTGGGCTTTGCAGTGAAGAATTCGCTACTGGGAATGATTGAAATTCCAGCAGGAGGAAATGAAAGACTATTATCCCTGCGCTTGGCAACCTCTTGTGGGTTTGCCACCATTATTACTGCATATGCACCGACACTCGATTCCTCTGATGATGTGAAGGATTTGTTCTATGAGGAGTTAGACTCCGTGATCAAGGCAGTTCCAAAATCTGACTACATTTATATGCTCGGTGATTTCAATGCTCGTGTGGGCAAGGACTCGAGTTCATGGCCAGTGTGCCTTGGAAAATACAACATCGGTCGCATGAATGAAAATGGGCAAAGGCTGCTGGAGCATTGCACCAGTAATGACCTATGTATTACAAACTCTTTTTTTAAAACAAAAGAGATGCATAAGGTCACATGGAAACATCCAAGATCCGGCCATTGGCACCAGCTGGACTTCATCATCACACGGAGACAACATCTGAACCATATATCATTGACTCGTAGTTACCACAGTGCTGACTGTGATACGGATCATTCTTTGGTTGTTGCAAGGGTTAGACTGAGACCAAAGAGAATCTACACAGCTAAACACAAATCTAGCCCCAGGATTAATATTATTAACACTCATGATCCTGAAAAGTGCTTTCAGTTTCAACAGCAACTTGAAGACGCTTTCACTGATACACCAGAAAATTGTACAGTAAATGAAAAGTGGGGTCAAATTAAGGAAACTCTTTATAAAACTGCCGTAGGGGTTTACGGCACTGTGGATCATAAGAGGCAGGACTGGTTTGCGGCCAACAGCGAGACTCTGCAGCCCTTGATTGATAAGAAGAAGAAAGCTCTCTTAAGAAACAAGGAAAGACCAACGCGTAACACTCTGAGTGAGCTAAGGCAAGCTAGGAAGGATGTGCAAAAGGCTGCCAGGCAGTGTGCAAATGATTATTGGATCAAGTTATGTGAGTCCATTCAAATCGCAAGTGATAAGGGAGACATAAGAAGCATGTATGAAGGAATAAAGAAAGCCTGTGGTCCAGTGATCAAAAGAAGTGCACCATTGAAAACCTTGACTGGAGAAGTCATCACTGATAAGAAACAGCAGATGGACAGATGGGTAGAGCACTATTTGGAGCTTTACTCAAGTGAGACCAAACTAGCGGATGATGCCCTCAACGCCATAGAGGCTCTACCAACTCTTGACCACCTGGACACACTTCCCACCATAACAGAAGTTAAGTGTGCTATAAATGAACTTGCATCTGGCAAGGCTCCAGGTAAGGATGGGATTCCAATAGAGGTTATCAGGAGTGGGCAAGACACACTCACTATACAGATCCACCAGCTAATAGAGCTATGCTGGCGTGAAGGACAAGTCCCACAGGATTTCAAAGATTCAAGCATCATAACACTGTACAAGAACAAGGGCGATCGGAGCGACTGCAACAACTATAGGGGTATCTCACTTCTGTGTATTGTTGGAAAAGTATTTGCCAGAATTGTTCTGCGCAGACTTCAAGTCCTAGGAGATCAAGTCTACCCCGAATCACAGTGTGGCTTTCGACAGAACCGGTCTACCACTGATATGATATTCTCATTGCGACAAATGCAAGAAAAATGCCGTGAACAGAATCAACCATGTTTATTGCCTTCATCGACCTCACAAAGGCATTTGATTTGGTCAGTCGTGAGGGTCTGTTCAAGGCACTAAAGAAGATTGGCTGCCCACCAACTCTTCTGTCCATTGTGGAATCGTTCCACACAGGCATGAAGGGTATAATCAAGTTTGATGGTGCAACTTCTGAAGAATTTGAAATCAAGAGTGGAGTTAAGCAAGGTTGTGTACTAGCTCCCACCCTCTTTGGAATATACTTTTCACTTCTACTGAAATATGCATTTCGTGATCAGGATGGTGGTATATACATTCACTCACGCTCAGATGGCGGCCTCTACAATGCTCAGAGATTGAAGGCTAAGACCAAAATTAGGAGGGTACTGATCAGAGAGTTGCTTTTTGCAGATGATGCTGCAGTTACGACACACTCTGAGGAAGAATTGCAATGTCTACTATCTGCATTCTCCAATGCTTGTTCTGAATTTGGTTTAACAATTAGCAAAAAGAAGACACAGATTATGTCACAAGGTGCACATGGGGTACCATCAATCTTTATTGACGACGCCGAACTAGAGATAGTAGACCATTTTACATATCTAGGATCAGTGGTAAATAGCAAATTATCCCTAGATCAGGAAATCAACATCCGGATTGGTAAGGCAGCAACAACAATGAACAGGTTAAGAAAAAGAGTCTGGGAGAACAGGAAGCTTACTGCCAAAACAAAAGTCCTTGTCTATCAAGCCTGTGTCCTTAGTACTCTTCTCTATGGCAGTGAAACCTGGACAACTTACTCACACCAAGAGAACAATTTAAACAGCTTTCATATGCGGTGTCTGCGAAGAATTCTTGGTATTAAGTGGCAAGACAAAATCACAAATACTGAAGTATTGGAAAGATCAGGTTGTGTGACAGTTTATTCCATGCTCAGTCTTCGTAGACTTAGATGGATAGGACATCTTAGGAGGATGGATGATGGTAGAATACCAAAGGATATCTTTTTTGGTGAATTACAGATGGGTAAGAGATCTCAGGGTCGGCCTCTACTACGATACAAAGATGTGTGTAAGCGGGACATGATTGATACAGGCATTGATAATGCACATTGGGAGCAAGTCGCCGCTGAACGTGTTGCATGGAGGGCAAATATCAGAAATGGAATAAAGTCAAAGGAGAAAATTATTGCAGAAAAGTCACACACCAAGCGTTTGAGACGTAAGATGGTGCATGATGGTGGAAATGACCACGTGTTCACATGCACCCACTGTGAACGGACATTTACAGCGCAAATTGGCCTTATCAGTCACACTCGCTACCGCCATAGTTAAAAGTTATTATGCCTTTTTAAAGCACAAACTATCGTCTGTCAAGACGGCAAGGTGCCAATGAATGAATGAGTTCTTAAGGAATTAATTTAGTAGAAACTAAAAATTATATTCAGTTCTTTTAGTTATAGATACACAATACATTAGGATAACCACACTGAGTTTTATTTTTCTCCCAGCAAAACAACTTATTTAATGTGTAAGCATTAGACCTAGTTGTACATTTTATTTCTTAAGGAGTTAAACTCAATCAGCAGTGATTTAGAAGTTGGTGATTTACTTAAGAAGTAGGAAGCTAAGAATACTTAGATCACTAAGAAGAAAGTATTGTTTACATGTGCCCACACTGGTAAGACAAATTAGTGTAAGGTGTAATCAAGCAGATTTTTCCCATGAGCTCATGAGAGGTAAATAGATTTCTATAGGTATCATAAATTTATATGGTGAGAAATGGTACAGCATTTCAGTTCTGATGTTCGTATTGATGGTATCATTAGATTTATGATTGATGCTGAAATTTCAGGTAGTGGTTATACACAGATAGATCCAGATCTGACTTTGTGAATGTAGTAGCAGCTTGACTGAATGCAGTAGCCGTTTAACTGAGTGAGGCAGCTGAGATAGTGAGGCCAAATACTATTCCACAGCAACTTCCTTCAAATTTTATCCACCAATAAAGGACAGGCATGACATATAACTTAGTCTATGCAAACCGGTGAGAAAAGCAGTGAGCCATAATAAATTTATCCTGGAAAAGAACACTCAAGAACATAGTCTACACTGACTGAAAGCCACCGAGATCCAAGAACTGGATGGGAGACCAACCAGGGGGTACCCAGTTGGCCTCCACAGATTATAAATAGGCCAGCAGAAGAGGCCCAGTAATTATAATTAAGAACGGATACAGCACTGAGGGCAATGTATTGTATAGTGGCACAGCCAAGAGATAGATAATTAGTTACAGATGAATATTAAAATGATCTTGCAATTGTACTGCATTGATTGTTGTATTTTATGACATTTATAATCAATAGCACCATTTATAAATAATAAATGATGAAAATTACGGTTCATTTTCTCTTTTGAGAATTCTCTTGTCATAGTAAAATTGTTTTAATTAACACCCTAGATTAATTATTTAGTTGGTAGAGGAGAGGCAAGGAACCACCAGTAAAGGATATTTTGGATACACAGTAAACATTTCAGTGTTTTCCTTGAGGTATTCCTTGATTCTCCGAAGCTCTATTTAATGGTCTCAAATTACTGAGCCAGTAACAGCTAAATTAATTATAACGGGCAGGATCACAATGAGAAAGAGGAACTTAGTAACATTTATCTCTTTGGGGTTGAACCATCAACTACTAAACATCCGACAAAATGCTTGGTTCATCAGCCGCTCGTTTCATTATGAATTTTCAGAACTTTTTCACTTTAAACCACACAAATTCGATTCAAACACACGGGGGCAGACATTTGCAATGGATAACCATAAGGTTTGACCACGATTGGTTGGTTATTTTTAGTGTGTGACGCATTTTTTCACGTACTAGGCAAAGTACCGAAAATTAGGTACAGCGGTATAACGGCAGATACGGATATTACCGAAAATCGGTACAGCGGTCTGGTAGAGAATTGGGCACACAGACCCGTCTGACATTCTGCCCCTCTTATCTCTCTGATCTCATACATTATTTAATTCATACATTACGTATGACGTTAGTATCGTTACAACAACCAATACAAGAGAAACAATATGTATTAAAACGCGTTGAACATGTGCAATAATCAATAATTCATTACACACTAAAACCAGTTTTCGGCATGGGAATTATAAGTGTAATGTAGCACAGTTCGAGGACTGTTTATTATGCTAGCTGTCAATTGAGATTATTATTATACAAGAAGCGAGAGAGAGAGAGAGAGAGAGAGAGAGAGAGAGAGAGAGAGAGAGAGAGAGAGAGAGAGAGAGAGAGAGAGAGAGAGAGATTGGGGGAGGAAGAAATATATAATAATTTGTATTCACATTAAAGAAACTAACTAACTAACTAACTGAATTATTAGTGCAAGTACGGTAAAATAACGAGCTGTCCTTTTTCATACATTGAAGTGTATTGGGCTAACTCCCGTATTTCAGGACCAATCAGCACACGATGGATGTCATCACTAACTTTCAATCTGTCTGTCTGTCTGTCTGTCTGTCTCTCTCTCTCTCTCTCTCTCTCTCTCCCTCTCTCTCTCTCTCTCTCTCTCTCTCTCTCTCTCTCTCTCTCTCTTCTTACGGAGAAAATAGTCCCTTTGTTCGGAGCATTCAGTTAAAAGTGAGACCTTCGCTACGTATTATTCCGGAATAGAAGTAAGATCTCTGTCTGTCAGTCCGTCTGTCTGTCTGTCTGTCTGTCTGTCTGTCTGTCTGTCTGTCTGTCTTTCTGTCTGTCTGTCTGTCTGTCCGTCTGTCCGTCGGTCGGTCGGTCGGTCGGTCGGTCTTTCGGACTGTCTGGCTGCCTGTCTGTCTGTGTTCAGGTCTCTTTTTCTATACCTCTCCGTTTGCCTCTCACCCTTCCTCTCTCTCTCTCTCTCTCTCTCTGCTTCTCTCTGTGTATCTCTCTCTCTCTCTGCGTCTATCTCTCTGTTTATCTCTCTCTGTTTTGTCCATATTTCTCTGTCTGCCTCTATCTCTTATTTTATCTCTCTTTGTCTCTATCCATATTTCTCTGTCTGCCTCTATCTCTCTGTCTCTCTCTGTCTCTCTCTCTGCCTCTCTTTCTGCCTCTCCCTCTCTCGTTTACAGATTAATACATCTGTAAATTGTTAATGAGCAGCCGCGAAAGGTGTTGTTCTTTAATTCGTTTTCGTCTTGACTTAATAAAGATGGTTGTGTGTACAAAACAGTATTATCAAAGACTTCCATTGTTGATCGGTAGTTCTGCATATCTTTTACTAGCAATACAGATATATACACTACACTACTCTCTCTCTGCGTCTATCTCTCTCTTTATCTCTCTCTGTTTTGTCCATATTTCTCTGTCTGCCTCTATCTCTTATTTTATCTCTCTTTGTCTCTATCCATATTTCTCTGTCTGCCTCTATCTCTCTGTCTCTCTCTCTCTGTCTCTCTCTCTGCCTCTCTTTCTGCCTCTCCCTCTCTCGTTTACAGATTAATACATCTGTAAATTGTTAATGAGCAGCCGCGAAAGGTGTTGTTCTTTAATACGTTTTCGTCTTGACTTAATAAAGATGGTTGTGTGTACAAAACAGTATTATCAAAAGACTTCCATTGTTGATCGGTAGTTCTGCATATCTTATACTAGCAATACAGATATACACACTACATTGTGCACTTACCTTGCATCCATCAAGACTAACATGTCCTAGACACAATATTAGTACCTTCTATATACTGATGGTTGTATATCTTTCAAACATTTCCCAGGCTCAGGCGGTAAGTAGCAATCCCTTTATAAACACTGGTATTTAATAAACTGTTACTGAATGATACTAATATCTGGTAAGTTAATAACGTACTTTGCCTATTTCAAGAGGAGTCTTCTTGGTGGAGAGACGGCACGCAGGACGAAGACAACGATGCATGTGTTGGACAACACCATGTGATGGTCTCAAAGAAGGATAGTTGGGCGAACAGTGAAACGCAGGATTGAGGGGCTTCTTCTCTGTCGCCTCATCTTCCTTGTGGCATAGTGCCTCGACCAGTTCTAGTTATTCCGTGATAATTTTACATATCTCCCGCAGATCCTCCATGTCCCTCACATATTATTTATGCCTGTCTCTAATTGTTTTCTTCGTATGATTGCAGGCAACTCGCTAATTTGACAGTGTCGTGGGCTCCAGAGAAAGACCCACTAGTTATACTATTTTAAATTTCCCCCAGGATGTGCTCACTCTAACGCCAGTGGCTTTTCCTGACCTTTTATTCGCTGAAATCAGCCTAGAACTACCATTAAGCTTCGCATTAGTGATTCATTCATGCTATTTTAGCCCTTCTATTCAGTGCAGTCACAAATTAATGAACATGTGTAGTTTATTGCACGTTCCGTGGGGAAGGGCTTACGGAAGCAATTCATAATCCTGCATAACGCATTCGTAACACAGTTGCAGGCGATTTGGCAGCAGAACGTCTGGCGTTGGTTTTTACAAAACGGTATGGGTTCCCATCGTTCAGAACGCAGTTTAATCTTTCTGAACGAAAACTTGCCAAAAGATCACGAACAGCAAATGTTGGGATTGAATGCGACGTCCTGTAAAGGATATACAATTGACTTTGTAGTTTATTAATAATTCAAAACAATGTTTTTCTTTTGCGGATTGTGATAATGAAGGTACAAACAATGTACTACACAAGTTATTGCCTGGCAAGTTTAGCTGCATTTCTCCAGGTGCACACTTCAGAAAAACAGTTTTAAATATAATGAGTTGACATAATGAATCCTTCCAACCGTAATAAACAAAACACATTGTCATATGTTTTAATGCCACCATGGTGGTTTTGATAAGTCTTTCATATCAAATATGTTGAGGCATTTGCTATACACTCCGGTAAACCATAATTAAGTGAATAAAAGGATACGGGTCTGTCTTTAATCTACCTTTGTGACATTGAGGCATTACACAGTGTGTTTTGTTTATTATGGATAATAATTATTGTTAACGTCGTTCTGTGACTTTCCTAACTATACAGCGGTACTGACTGAGTTAAATATTTTAAATCTGATACTAGTTATAATGTATGTTGATTTATGTAAACTTAAATGGATTTGAATGCTCTCCACATACCATTCTGTTTTGATATAATAATTATTATTATTAATATCCCCACACCCCACAACCCTATGAACTATACTATTTCCTTAATAAGTGTTAAATCCCACCTCTTGAAGTTGGATTTTGCCAAAGGATACAGGGTTATTGTTTGATTGTTTCATTTTCAGTGTCTTTGTCTTTCCTCTCTGTGTCTTATTAACCTCCCATAAATCTATTCATCAAAAGTGCATAGGAAAAGACATTGTGCAAATGAATTTTGTAAACATAAACGATGCATATTACCATGTTATGAGACACATCCACCACCCACCCACACATCCCACCCACCACACACACACACACACACACACACCCCAGGCACACATACATTACACCCACCCATCCACCACATCCCCACACCTACACATCTCCCCACCCACACACACTCCCACCACCCACACATCCCATCCACCCGCACCCCAAGCATACATACATTTCCCAACCCACACATCCCCCACCCACCCATACACATCTATCCCTACCCACTCACATATCATCCACCTGTCCCATTACCCTCCAACAATCACCCACCCACATATCCTCCTCCACACACACACATCCAACCACCCTGACAAACACACATCCGTCAACCACACATTCCCCAAGCACACACACATCTCCCCGCCATCTCACATATCCCGCACCTACCCACACACTAAGTTGCGCACCCACCCACATAATCTCCCATCTCCCCCAGCCCACTCACAGATACCGAGCCCTCCCATACAACATCCTCCACCATCTCCTAACCTACACACACTCACCCACCCACATATCCTCTACCCATCTACACATCCTCCACCCACCCATCCCGCAACCAAACTATCCTTAAACACACATCGCTTATACCACACACCCTTACCGATATACAAGAGAGAGAGAGAGAGAGAGAGAGAAGACAGACAGAGAGAGACAGAGAGAGAGAGAGAGAGAGATTCGGGGTGGGGAAGAAATATATAATAATTAGTATTCGCATTAGATAAAGCATACTGAATGATTAATGTAAGATCAGTAAAAGAATGAACTGTCATTATTCATACATTGAAGTGTATTAAGCCAACCCCGTATTTCAGGAACAATTGGTATACGATGGATGATATCACTAACTAACACTAAATATGTCTGTCTGCCTGTGTGTGTGTGTGTCTCTCTCTTTCTCTCTCTCCCTCTCTCTCTCTCTCTCTCTTCTCTCTCTCTCTCTCTTCTCTCTCTCTCTCTCTCTCTCTCTCTCTCTCTCTCTCTCTCTCTCTCTGTTAGAATCTAAGAATTAGCAGCCGAGGCAAGATTTAGCCGCAGCATCAGGGAGAAAATAGTCCCTTTGTTCGGTGCATTCAGTTAAAGTGAGACCTTCGCTACGTATTATTCCGGAATAGTAGTAAGTTCTCTGTCTGTCTGTCTGTCTGTCTGTCTGTCTGTCTGTCTGTCTGTCTGTCCGTCTGTCAGTCGATCGGTCGGTCGGTCGGTCGGTCGGTCGGTCGGTCGGTCGATCGGTCTTTCGGACTGTCTGGCTGCCTGTCTGTCTGTCTGTGTTCAGGTCTCTTTTTCTATACCTCTCCGTTTGCCTCTCACCCTGCCTCTTTCTCTCTCTCTCTCTGCTTCTCTCTGTGTATCTCTCTCTCTGCGTCTATCTGTCTGTTTATCTCTCTCTGTTTTGTCCATATTTCTCTGTCTGCCTCTATCTCTTTGTTTATCTCTCTCTCTCTGTCTCTATCCATATTTCTCTGTCTGCCTCTATCTCTCTGTCTCTCTCTGTCTCTCTCTCTCTCTAGCCTCTCTTTCTGCCTCTCCCTCTCTCGTTTACAGATTTAATACATTCTGTAAATTGTTAATGAGCAGCCGCGAAAGGTGTTGTTCTTTAATCCGTTTTCGTCTTGACTTAATAAAGATGGTTGTGTGTACAAAACAGTATTATCAAAAGACTTCCATTGTTGATCGGTAGTTCTGCATATCTTTTACTAGCAATACAGATATATACACTACATTGTGCACTTACTTGCATCCATCAAGACTAACATGTCCTAGACACAATATTAGTACCTTCTATATACTGATGGTTGTATATCTTTCAAACATTTCCCAGGCTCAGGCGGTAAGTAGCATTCCCTTTATAAACACTGGTATTTAATAAACTGTTACTGAATTATACTAATATCTGGTAGTTAATAACGTACTTTGCCTATTTCAAGAGGAGTCTTCTTGGTGGAGAGACGGCACGCAGGACGAAGACAACGATGCATGTGTTGGACAACACCATGTGATGGTCTCAAAGAAGGATAGTTGGGCGAACAGTGAAACGCAGGATTGAGGGGCTTCTTCTCTTTCGCCTCATCTCCCTTGTGGCATAGTGCCTCCACCAGTTCTAGTTATTCCGTGATAATTTTAGATATCTCCCGCAGATCCTCCATGTCCCTCACATATTATTTATGCCTGTCTCTAATTGTTTTCTTCGTATGATTGCAGGCAACTCGCTAATTTGACAGTGTCGTGGGCTCCAGAGAAAGACCCCACTAGTTATACTATTTTAAATTTCCGACAGGATGTGCTCTCTCTCTCTCTAGCGCCAGTGGCTTTTCCTGACCTTTCATTCGCTGAAATCAGCCTAGAACTACCATTAAGCTTCTCATTAGTGATTCATTCATGCTATTTTAGCCCTTCTATTCAGTGCAGTCACAAATTAATGAACGTGTGTAATTTATTGCACGTTCCGTGGCGAAGGGATTTACGGAAGCAATTCGTAATCCTGCATAACACGTTCGTAACACAGTTGCAGGCGATTTGGCAGCAGAACGTCTGGCGTTGGTTTTTACGAAACGGTATGGGTTCCCATCGTTCAGAATGAAGTTTAAATTTACTGAACGTAAACATGCCAAAAGATCACGAACAGCAATGTTGGGATTGAATGTGACGTCCTGTAAAGGATATGCAATTGACTTTGTAGTTTATTAATAATTCAAAACAATGTTTTTCTTTTGCGGATTGTGATAATGAAGGTACAAACAATGTACTACACAATTTACTGCCTGGCATGTTTAGCTGCATTTCTCCAGGTGCATACTGCAGAAAAACAGTTTTACATATAATGAGTTTACATAATGAATCCTTCCAACCGTAATAAACAAAACACATTATCATATGTTTTAATGCCACAATGGTGGTTTTAAGAAGTCTTTCATATCAAATATGTTGAGGCATTTGCTAAACACTCCGGTAAACCATAATTTAATGAATAAAACGATACGAGTCTGTCTTTAATCTACCTTAGTGACATTGAGGCATTACACAGTGTGTTTTGTTTATTATGGATAATAACTATTGTTAACGTCGTTCTGTGACTTTCTTAACTATACAGCGTTACTGACTGAGTTAAATATTTTAAATCTGATACTAGTTATAATGTATGTTGATTTATGTAAACTTAAATGGATTTGAATGCTCTCCACATACCATTCTGTTTTGATATAATAATTATTATTATTAATATCCCCACACCCCACAACCCTAGGAACTATACTATTTCCTTAATAAGTGTTTAATCCCACCGCTTGAAGTTGGATTTTGCCAAAGGATACAGGGTTATTGTTTGATTGTTTCATTTTCAGTGTCTTTGTCTTTCCTCTCTGTGTCTTATTAACCTACCATAAACTGTGTTTAGTTTAGTTTACATTTGACTTCGTGTGTGGGACATTAGGATGAGTCTCAGATCATTGAGATGCTCTGCCTGAGTCGACTGCATTAGTTCTATGGCTGAAGTTATTGTTGTCTTCATAATGTAGCCTATAATCAGAAAGGGGGAGGGGGAGATCCATGTTGAGAGTGAACCATATAAGCCATATTGAAAGGAATGAACGAGATCCATGTGTATTGTGTTGAAGAGAGAGAGAGAGAGAGAGAGAGAGAGAGAGAGAGAGAGAGAGAGAGAGAGAGAGAGAGAGAGAGATTGGGGGAGGAAGATATATATAATAATTAGTATTCACATTAACGAAACTAACTAACTAACTAACTGAATTATTAGTGCAAGTACGGTAAAATAACGAGCTGTCCTTTTTCATACATTGAAGTGTAATGGGCTAACTCGCGTATTTCAGGACCAATCGGCACACGATGGATGTCATCACTAACTTTCAATCTGTCTGTCTGTCTGTCTGTCTGTCTGTCTGTCTGTCTGTCTGTCTGTCTGTCTGTCTGTCTGTCTGCCTCTCTGTCCCTCTCTCTCTCTCTCTCTCTCTCTCTCTCTCTCTCTCTCTCTTTGGCTGGGTGGTTGGAGGTGTGTGGGTGGAGGAGGATATGTGGGTGAGTGATTGTTGGTGGGTAATGGGACAGGTAGAGGATATGTGAGTGGGTGGGGAGATGTGTGTAGGTGGGTGGATGTGTGTGGGTGGGGGATGTATGGGTTGGGGAATGTATGTGTGCTTGGGGTGTGGG
>JACEFZ010028125.1:115000-280000 GCA_014155875.1 Cepaea nemoralis
TGCCATGAAGTTTATCATATGCCATGAAGTTTATCATATGCCATGGAGTTTATCATATGCCATGGAGTTTATCCTGGTTCTATCATGACTGGCCTGGAGTTTATCATATGCCATAGAGTTTATCCTGGTTCTATCATGACAACTGGCGTGAAGTTTATTATGCTACTGCTCTGTTAGGTAGCGATGAGGCGTCTGCTATGGTAAGGAGCGTCTAGTTGTTTACGCTCTTCTCATATAGCACGCTTGTTATAGCTCGTTGGGAAATCAGAATAATACTATCGCCCATGGCTGAATATGCGTGCTCTGATGGTCACTGCTCTAAGCTCGTTGAAGCTGCCCAACCTTGATTGTATGTCGGGTGCTGTACGTATCTTTCCCTGCACTCGAACCAATAACTGGACGATTCATGACAACTCATAATTTAGACTGAATTCAACATATCTTGAATAACAACACACAACTCCGTTTTCATTCTATATTGACTCCAAGCATGAAACAATTCACAATGTACGTTTCACAAATACATGCCTAGAGTCTACACAATGAATATACATTTACTAATAAAAGTATGGGCTCATTCTTTGGCCATTTTACTAGACTCGTAACCCGATCCAAATCTGACCGTTTCAAGCTCAAGGAGACTCTTGTCTTCTCCTCCGCAGCCCCGCCTCGCAATGTTCATGCAAGGCGAGATTCTTGAACTTCACACCTTCCCGCTGGGTTGCGTGAAGCTGTAGCCTGATTGCACCGAGTGGCCTATTACCGCAACCTTGGTCTATGGCAACATCTCTGTTGCTTCTCTACATTAACGCGCCGTGATTCGCTGCCATACAACAAAACAGATGTTATATAACATTTCAGCACTCTCTTTATTACATTCAATGATAGTGAATTATTGCTAAAGATACTTTCCATTTTTATAATTGCAGCTTCTGCGTGTCCTTTTCTGCTCTTGTTCTCTGTCATTCATCGGCCAACTGATGTTATCATTACTCCCATTTTCTCACATTACGGTTAAAGAATTGCTTCATAAGAAATGTTGAATGAAAGAATGTATGAGAGGAAATAGAGAAGAAGGGCAGAATATCAGACGTGCCTGCGTGCCCAATTCTTAACCCTTTGAAAATAAAGATTTTCGTTCGTTCGTTCGTTCGTTCGTTCCCAGGTTAGTGCATTTGTGATTTCTTGATAACTTTACGTTCAGTAGTTTGGCATTGCTTTGTGAACGACCGGCACTCCTACCATTGTATGAAAATACAACGTCCGCAGCTGTGTTTCGAGCGCGGTTTGCCGGATTACGAATCGCATCCGTAACGCCTTCACCACAAAGACCGTAGGTTAGTGCACAGATGTGTCTAATTAAAATTGTCATTGTCCTTGGTTTAAATGTGAGAATGAGAAGTTAAACAATGATTGAATTGTATCTGTGCCAAGAGAACACCAGCCCCGCTCTGGTCTTCCCCTGAATATACAAATGCGACTCCTGTTCTGGTCACAAGTCGAAATTGTTCCCCGCTCCCCCAATCTGTGTTCTGGAATTCCCAGTTTATCAATGTGTTTCTTTTTTCTGACTAATTCTTGATTAATTATAAGTGTTCCCTGATATAGTGGGTTCTGATATTTCACTTTGATGAATCTTCTTGATGTTTCTACTTCGATATCCAACCAATTAAAAAGCTATATCAGCTGAAAGATGCTGGTGTTGACAGCTAAGTCCTGTAAAAAAAAAAAAAATAGTGTGATTGTCTTTCCCAAAAGGGAAAGAGAGAGGAGGGATAAAGAGAGGGGGGGGGGGGGGTGGTAAGAAGAGAGAGTGAGGAGAAAGGAGAGGGGGAAAGAGAGCGTGAAAGGAGAGAGACAGAGGGTGAAAAAGGAAGGAGGAGAACGGAGGGAGAGAGAAAGATTAGAGAAAGGTGAGAGACAGAGGAGAGAGGAGAGAAATAAAATAGAGAGGAGAGAACGAGTAGAGAGAGGAGAGAACGAATAGAGAGATGAGAGAAAGGAAAGACCGAGGAGAGAGAGAGGAAAGGGCGAGGAGTGAGTGGAGAAGGAGAGAGAAGGGAAGGAAGACAAGAGAAAGGATAGATATACATATCAACCATCTAACAAGCCGACCGGCAGACAGATAGATAGAGGGAGGGAGAGAGAGAGAGAGAGAGAGAGAGAGAGAGAGAGAGAGAGAGAGAGAGAGAGAGAGAGAGAGAGAAATGGGAACCAGGAAGTAAAGTATTAATTTCAATAACGGTGTGTTTAAGTACAAACAATTCGACTGTCACTGGCACACTTCACACTGGATTCCCAACAAGTGCGACCGGTTCCGTTTCTGTTCTCAAAATACTCATCGGGAATGGGAACATCTTCAGACCGGAAGCTATCGAAGTGGTTGTCTAGAAATATGCTTCGAAGATGACATCACCATCATCATCATCATCATCGTCATCATCATCATCATCATCACCATCATCATAATCATCATCACCATCATCATCATCACGTGTGGGACCATGCGTCTCCGCACCTTGCGATCTCCAGGAGAATGTGCGCGGTTCTATTAAATATTAACACCAACACCAGCATAACAGGATTAAAATTTTATGGACAGACCAGAACAAATCATCATTCTGCTCCTCAGGACATGACACAATAGATTACGTATCCACATGTATATGAAATTCAAGAATTCAGCCATGTGCACATGTAGATTGGCGTCGCAGACAGCAGAGCACATACTTCTAGACTCTCCCGAATACAACATATCTAGGGAAACCTTCTGGCCTAGAGAAACAACAGTGGAAGGTAAGTAAACTCTATGGACCGCTGTGTGAACTGAAATAGACAGTGACAGTTTATACCAGAGACAGTAATGTAGGTATAGACAATCACTGTCAAGGGATAATAAGAAGAAAATAAGTGGTGTTGGTATTAAATCACAGAAGACTGCCACACAAAAAGTAGATTTAGGACCAAACAAAAATGAAAGACGGAAAATGGGAAGTGGTGATGTGTCACAGTTATGGCTTTAAAGTTGTGAATATGGCAGCAGACATATTTTATTATAACGCGATGGCTGGAGCTGCTTCTCTGTGGCGAGGCGTGTTAATGGTGGCTGGTGTTGATGATGTGGCTTCTAGATGTGTTGCTGTTGTTTATAAAGCTCCTAGATTTATTGAATTTCGAGTTCCACCTGCGGTTGCCTTGGCAAGGCCGGATTAAATGATTTCGCGTGCCTTATACGACAGGGCTGTCTCCGTGGCGAAGAAGTTACAGACGTAATTTGTAATCCCGTATACCCGCGTTCGAAACACAGCTGTGGGCGACTTGGCGGCAGATCGCTTCGCGTTGGCGTTTTACGAAATGGTATGGGTGTCGGTCGTTCAGAAAGCAATGGCAAACTACTGAACGTAAACTTGCCAAGAGATCGCAACAGCCAACAATGCTGGTGTTAACTACGACGTCCTGTAAAGAATACGCAAGTGTTTTTTATAATACAGGACGTTCACCGTCTAGGAGGTTAAACGGGGTAGGGTTAAATAAGGGAAAAAATGGCGTTGGTGGTCTAGCGGATGTACACGTGACACAAGAGCATGCATCTGACCTCTGAGGTGCACAACTTGGTGTGACGCACTTCCGTCGACAGAGACACGAAGAAGTGGTATGCAAGGTCAGCCGGTAATAGGTACATCTCATGGAACATCATCGCTCAAGCTAATCGCTAGTTACCTGCGCTAGCGGAGAAAGCGTGTGCCACACCGCGAGATGGACAGTGTTACGCTGAGACAAAAACAACAGCATTCCTACAGTCAACGTACATGTTTGTCTGTGTCACCGTCTGGTCTAAGCTTTCGTGCCGTGGCACAGGAAACCATTTGTTCCTGTTTTATATGACATAAATATTTCATTAAAAAGACATCAATTCTTCTTCTTCTTCTTCTTCTTCTTCTTCTTCTTCTTCTTCTTCTTCTTCTTCTTCTTCTTCTTCTTCTTCTTCTTCTTCTGCGTTCATCCGGATTTTTTTTTCCGGACGTGACTGCGTTATGCCTGTTTACAGCAGAGCTGCGTTCTTGCGCCGTTAGGCCGACACATCCGACTTCTGCGGGCATTTGTTGACCGGGTTAACCTTCCCGGTGAGAAGACATCAATTGAAACGAGAAAAAGAGTGTTGAAGTGCTACATAGAACATATACTTTTCTATGGATGTGAAGCGTGGACAATAAGCTGTCAAGCTGAAAAACAGCTAATGGTTGTGGAAATGTGGTTTCTGAGGAAAATGCAAAGAATATCATGTACAGACAGAAAAACCAATGAACAGTCCTTCAAGAAATAAATGAAGATCGTAAACTGATTAGAGACATTAGACGTAGACAGTCAACATTTTTTGGGCATGTTATGAGAAGAAATTACTTGGAGAACTTTGTGACAACTGGCAAGATCGAAGGGAAGAGACCAAGGGGAAGACCGAGAAGTAAATACGAGTATGGCTTGGCCATGTGGCATGATCGAGACACGAACACGGAGCTGATCCACGACTCTGGTGATCGAGTGAGATGGCAGAACATGACCGCCCACGCTTATCGGCATGGCACATGATGGATGGATGGAAATATTTCGTGAGCAGGGTTTGATAGCAACAGGCGTGTTGGTGAATGTGATAGGGACCTGAGGGTCGGACGAGTGTACGACGCCTGGTCCCTGCCTGCCACAGTGAGGGATAGATTGGTCGACTATTCCTCCTTGCTCTCAGGTCTACAGTGAGGGATAGATTGGTCGAGTATTCCTCCTTGCTCTCAGGTCTACAGTGAGGGATAGATTGGTCGACTATTCCTCCTTGCTCTCAGGTCTACAGTGAGGGATAGATTGGTCGACTATTCCTCCTTGCTCTCAGGTCTACAGTGAGGGATAGATTGGTCGACTATTCCTCCTTGCTCTCAGGTCTGCAGTGAGAAATAGATTGGTCGACTATTCCTCCTTGCTCTCAGGTCTCCAGTGAGGGATAGATGGTCGACTATTCCTCCTTGCTCTCAGGTCTACAGTGAGGTAGATTGGTCGACTATTCCTCCTTGCTCTCAGGGTTACAGTGAGAGAAAGATTGGTCGACTATTCCTCCTTGCTCTCAGGTCTACAGTGAGAGAAAGATTGGTCGACTATTCCTCCTTGCTCTCAGGGTTACAGTGAGAGAAAGATTGGTCGACTATTCCTCCTTGCTCTCAGGGTTACAGTGAGAGAAAGATTGGTCGACTATTCCTCCTTGCTCTCAGGTCTACAGTGAGAGAAAGATTGGTCGACTATTCCTCCTTGCTCTCAGGTCTACAGTGAGGGATAGATTGGTCGACTATTCCTCCTTGCTCTCAGGTCTACAGTGAGGGGTAGATTGGTCGACTATTCCTCCTTGCTCTCAGGTCTACAGTGAGGGATAGATTGGTCGACTATTCCTCCTTGCTCTCAGGTCTACAGTGAGGGATAGATTGTTCGACTATTCCTCCTTGCTCTCAGGTCTACAGTGAGGGATAGATTGGTCGACTATTCCTCCTTGCTCTCAGGTCTACAGTGAGAAAAAGATTGGCCGACTATTCCTCCTTGCTCTTAGGTTTACAGTGAGAGAAAGATTGATCGACTATTCCTCTTGCTCTGAGGCCTACATTGAGTGAAAGATTTACCGACTATTCCTCCTTGCTCTCAGGTCTACAGTGAGGGATAAATTGGTCGTCTATTCCTCCTTGCTCTCAGGGCTACAGTGAGGGATAGATTGGTCGACTATTCCTCCTTGCTCTCAGGTCTACAATGAGGAAAAGTTTGGTCGATTATTCTCCTTGCTCTCGGGTCTACAGTGAGAGAAAGATTGGTCGACTATTCCTCCTTGCTCTCAGGTCTACAGTAAGATAAAGATTGGTCGACTATTCCTTCTTGCTCTCAGACTTACAGGGAGACAAAGATTGGTCGACTGTTCCTCCTTCCTCTCAGGTCTACATTGAGAGAAAGATTAGTCGACTATTTCTCCTTGCTCTCAGGTCTACATTGAGAGAAAGATTAGTCGACTATTTCTCCTTGCTCTCAGGTCTACAGTGAGAGAAAGATTAGTCGACTATTCCTCCTTGCTCTCAGGTCTACAGTGAGAGAAAGATTAGTCGACTATTCCTCCTTGCTCTCGGGTCTACAGTGAGAGAAAGATTGGTCGACTAAACCTCCTTGCTCTCATGTCTACAGTGAGGGATAGATTGGCCGACTAGTCCTCCTTGCTCTCAGGCCTACAGTGAGGGATAGATTGGTCGATTATTCCTCCTTGCTCTCAGGTCTACAGTGAGGGATAGATTAGACGACTATTCCATGATGAAAAGTATCTTATGTAAGAAAGTGAGAGATGAAATCTTCTATTGAACCTATTTTGCTGTATGGCAGCGAATCATGGAACGTTAATGAACAAATTAATAAAATCTAGCAACAGAGTTGTGGGTCCTGAGAGGAATGTCGCGAATACCTTGGACTGCCAGAGTAACTAACAACGAGTGCGTGAAAGAGGTTAATGAAACTAGAACATTATATACAACAATAAGAAAGAGACAAAACAGCTGTCTTTGGTCATATGTTGACAAGAAAGGCATTGGAGAACATCGTGACAACTGGAAAAATCAGTGCGAAAGGAGGCAGACGAAGAGAACTGATTCTGGATGGATAGTGAGGGTGGCAAAGAGGCAAATTAGAATTGATTCAGAGCACAAAGGAACGAGATCTGTGGAATGACGGGGACGCTGGCAAGACATATGATTATGATGATGATGATGATGATGATGATGATGATGATGATGATGGTGATGATGATAATGATGATGACGATGATGAAGATGATGATCGTGATGATGATGATGATGATGATGATGATGATGATGATGATGATGATGATGAGACGATCGTGATGATGATGATGATGATGATGATGATGATGATGATGATGATGATGATGATGATGATGATGATGATGATGATGATGATGATGATAGGTACACGGATATTCGATATGCAATATGAATTCCACTTCTTCTTTTCTTTCTTTCCTCTTATTCTTCTTCGTTTTCTTCTTCCTCTCTTCCTCCATTTACCCCAAGGTAGTGTTGAAACGATGGTAAGATGGCGGAGGGAGGGCGAGGAGAGAGAGAGAGAGAGAGAGAGAGAGAGAGAGAGAGAGAGAGAGAGAGAGAGAGAGAGAGAGAGAGGGAGAGAGCGAGCGAGAGAGAGGAAGAAAAGAGAAGAGAAGATGTAAGGTACAGAATGTCTGTGCGCTGTTTTCATTGCTCTTTTTTAATGGGTCAGCATTTCTGTAAGATTGTTCTTGATACCTTAGCTCCATCTTTGATGTGGCCTCTTTATCTTATATATAAATTAGGATCTCCGTCTGTCTGTCTGTATGTATGTATGTATGTATGTCCTTTATTTGTTCGCGAACGGCCCATCCGATTGAGATGAAATGTTCTACACGCCTTCCTTTCATTCCAGCGCTGCCAACTGTCGTATTTTTTTTTCTTCTTCCTCCTCCTCCCTCCTCCCATTCCCAAAATACGTACGTAAATATATGATGATGATGATGAAAGAATCCCCGAACCAAAACGCTAGGAAAAGGGAAGAAAATGACGTGACTACACAGAATCGTCACACGGCAATCATCATCATCATCAAGTGCCGTGCCGGCTGGCGTAGGCGTTCAACTCTGCTGCTGATATATATGCCTCCATGCCACGGCAATATCAATAACAATTCATCTTTTTATGTGTAAGGAAGTTATCTACAGTCGTGTAGAAGGGAAGAACAATCAATGGAAGGACCGAAATCACAGAACCTAGACGAGTATGAATTCGGAATGGCGAACTCCCTCCTCCTCTCTTCTCCTCCTGCCTCTACCTCCTCCCCTCCTCCTCCCTCTACCTCCTCCCTCCACCCTCCTCCTCTTCCTCCTCCCTCTACCTCCTCCCCTCCTCCCTCCTCCCTCCTCCTTCTCCCTCTTCCTTCTCCCTCTTCCTCTCCCCTCCTCCTCCATCCTCCTCCCTCCTACTCCCTCCGCCTCCTCCCTCCTCCCTCTACCTCCTCCCTCCTCCTCCCTCTACCTCCTCCCTCCACCCTCCTCCTCTTCCTCCTCCCTCTACCTCCTCCCCCTCCTCCCTCTCCCTCCTCCCTCCTCCTTCTCCCCCTCCCTTCTCCCTCCTCCTCCCTCTCCTCCTCCCTTCTCCTCATCCCTCCTACTCCCTTCTCCTCCTCCCTCCTCCTCCTCCTCTCTCCTCCTCCCTCCTCCCTTTTCCTCCCTCTACCTCCTCCCTCTACCTCCTCCCTCCTCCTCCCTCCTCCTCCTTCCTCCACATCCCTCTTCCTCCTCCTCCCTCCTCATCATTCCTCCTCCTCCTCCTCCCTCCTCCTTCTCCCTCCTCCTTCTACCTCTTCCTCCCTCCTCCTTCTCCCTCCACCTCCTCCCTCCTCTCCTCTCTCCTCCTCCTCCTCCTCCCTCTCCTCCTCCCTCCTCCTCCTCCCCCACCTGCGTTCTCCTCCTCCCTCCTCCCTTCTCCTCCTCCTCTTCCTCCTCCCTCTACCTCCTCCCCTCCTCCCTCTCCCTCCTCCCTCCTCCTTCTCCCTCTTCCTTCTCCCTCTTCCTCTCCCCTCCTCCTCCATCCTCCTCCCTCCTACTCCCTCCGCCTCCTCCCTCCTCCTCCCTCTACCTCATCCCTCCTCCTCCCTCTACCTCCTCCCTCCACCCTCCTCCTCTTCCTCCTCCCTCTACCTCCTCCCCCTCCTCCCTCTCCTCCTCCTCCTTCTCCCCCTCCCTTCTCCCTCCTCCTCCCTCTCCTCCTCCCTTCTCCTCATCCCTCCTACTCCCTTCTCCTCCTCCCTCCTCCTCCTCTCTCCTCCTCCCTCCTCCTTTTCCTCCCTCTACCTCCTCCCTCTACCTCCACCCTCCTCCTCCCTCCTCCTCCTTCCTCCACATCCCTCTTCCTCCTCCTCCCTCCTCATCATTCCTCCTCCTCCTCCTCCCCCTCCTCCTTCTCCCTCCTCCTTCTACCTCTTCCTCCCTCCTCCTTCTCCCTCCACCTCCTCCCTCCTCCTCCTCTCTCCTCCTCCTCCCTCCTCCTCCCTCTCCCTCCTCCTCCCTCCTCCTCCCCCACCTGCGTTCTCCTCCTCCCTCCTCCCTTCTCCTCCTTCTCCCTCCTCCTCCCCCTCCCTCCTCCCCTCCTCCCTCTTCCTCCTCCTCCTCCTCCTTCACCCTCCTCCCTCCTCCTCCTTCACCCTCCTCCCTCCTCCTCCCTCCTCCTCCTCCTCCCTCCTCCTTCCTCCTCCCTCCTCATCCCTCTTCCTCCTCCTCCTCCCTCCTCCTCCCTCCTCCTTCTCCCCTTTCCCCCCTCCTTCTCTTAATCCCTCCTCCTCCCTCCTCCTCCCTCCTATTCCTCCCTACTCCTCCTCCTCCCTCCTCCTCCTCTCTCCGCCTATCTCTTCCTCCCTCCTCCTCCCTCCTCCACTCTCTTCCTCCTCCCTCCTCCTCCCTCTTCCTCCTCCTACTCCCTCCTCCTACCTCCTCGCCCTCCTCTTCCTTCCTCCTTCGCCCTCCTCCTCCCTTCTCCTCCCTTCTCCTCCTTCCCTCCTACCCCTCCCTCCTCCCCCTCATCCCTCCTCCTCCCTCCTCCTTCTTCCTCCCTCCTCCTCCCCCTCCTCCCCCTCCTCCTTCCTCCTCCTCCCTCTCCTCCTCATCCCTCCTCCTCCATTCTCCTCCTTCCTCCTCCTCCTCCCTCTACCTCCTCCCTCCTCCTCCTCCTCCCTCTTCCTCCTCCTCCCTCCTCCTCATCCCTCCTCCTCCCTCCTCCTCCTCCCTCCTCCTCCTCTCTCCTCCTCCCTCCTCCTCCTCCTCCCTTCACATTCCTCCTCCTCCCTCTTCCTCCTCCTCCCCCTCATCCTCTTCCCTCCTTCTCCTCCCTCCTCCTTCTCCCTCTTCCTCCTCCCTCTTCCTCCCTCTTCCTTCTCCTTCCGCCTCCTCCCTCCTCCCACTCTCTCCTCCTCCTCCCTCCTCCTCCCTTTCCCTCCTCCTCCCTCTCCTCCTCCTCCCTCCTCCTCCTGCGTTCTCCTCCTCCTCCTTCTCCTCCTCCTCCTCTCCTCCTCCCTCCTCTTCCTCCTCCCTCCTCCTTCTCCCTCTTCCTCCTCCCTCTTCCTCCCTCTTCCTGCTCCCTCCTCCTCCTCCCTCCACCTCCTCCCTCCACCCTCCTCCTCTTCCTCCTCCCTCTCCCTCCTCCTCCCTCTCCTCCTCCTCCTCCCTCCTCCTCCTGCGTTCTCCTCCTCCTCTCCTCCTCCTCCCTCCTCCTCCTCCACCCTACTCCTCCCTCCTCTTCCTAATCCCTCCTCCTCCCTCCTATTCCTCCCTATTCCTCCTGTCTCCTGTCTCCTCCTCCCTCCTCCTCCCTCCTCTTCCCTCCTCCACCTCCCTCTTCCTCCTCCCTCCTCCATTTACCCAAGACAGACAGACAGACAGATAGTCGGGAACGGGATCTTATATGACTACTTATATGATTTAAATGAGATGCTCTCCACCATGGGCTGGGCCGGGTCAGACAGACAGACAGACAGATAGATAGACAGACAGACAGACAGACAGACAGTCGGGAACGGGAACTTATATGACTACTTATATGAATTAAATGAGATGCTCCCCACCAGGGTTTGGGCGATGCCGGGCCGGGTCAGACAGACAGACAGACAGACAGACAGACAGACAGATAGATTGTCGGTAACGGGAACGAGAACTTATATGACTACTTATATGAATTAAATGAGATGCTCCCCACCAGGGTCTGGGCGAAGCCGGGCCGGGTCAGCTAGTCCACTATATTTCTTCAATGTGGCTCTTTGTGGTAGGTGATGTGGCCAAACCATTTAATCTGTTCTTTAGTAAACTGCATGGCTTATTTCAGACTTAGCCTTCTTCTAATTTTCTCATTGCGAATTTATCTTTCACAGTTACCCCCGCAGCTCTTTTATGGCATCTCATCTCTGTTGTTATGATTTATGAAATCCTCAACATTCCACATTTCTGCGATATCATCTCCCGCAAGATTACCTACATGCTCCATCAGACGTTGATCTTTCCGTAACAAAAGTAAACAACAAAGAACTATAATTGTCATTTCTGCACAATATTAAATCGAAAGCTGGACAAAAACAGAAGTATCCACCAACTTCCCCGGTTAGGCCACAGAAAATCTCCGCTTCCTGTCGTAATAAAGGCATAGGAAACACGGTAAATCAATTGTGACATTGCTTGCCTTCGAGTATCTGGCAGATCGTACCACTGCATTCGTCTCAGAAGCCTGGTATTATTACCGGATCATCGCTTTCGTGTCTATGTCTGCACGCGCGCGCGCATGTGTGTATGTGTGTGTGTGTGTATGTACCGTCAACCCTATACATACAATCGCAAGTTATTTGAACACAATCTCAGAACAGACTAAATGCCACATTGAAAAAGAAATCCGGGTATACAAAGCATTCTCCTATCTCTTTATAGCAGTGTTTCCCAACGTGGGGCCCACGCCCCACAGGGGGGCAATTCGATTGTTAAGGAGGGGGGGGGGAGGCAATTCGAAAATGGAAGAAATCGGCTGGATATAACAAAACGGGGAGACTTGAGACTGAAGTCAACTAAATTGGAACCTGACAAAAAATCTCTTTGCAGCAAGCATCAAGCGCAAGGATCTCACTAAATTTAAATAATTACTAATAATTAAAATAATATAGAAAAATCTTTCATTAAAATTATTTTGTACTTGAATTTCAGTTCTCCATATATGTTTTGAAAATTTACTCACTGTGTTTGCTCAATAATTTCCTAGTGATTTCTTCCTAAAACCTATCGGTCCTTTCGCTAGGATCGGGTACATTTGCTGTTCTCCCCCCAGTAGCGCGCCTGGTCTGGTCGGGGCCGGGATGATCAAATAAAAATCCATCATATCTTCACCTTAGATGTGGGCCTGGTGGACCACTGTGGGAAATAGCTCACAGTGAGACTAAGGGAGCTCACAGTGAGACTAAGGGTCCACACAAACAAAGGGGGAGGCGGGGGAACCAGCTTGTCTGGGGTAGCCGCCAAATAAAAAAAAAAAATTCACCCAACACAACCGACACACAGGGACGCGGGACCTGGGGGCGGGGGGGGGGGGGGGGGGGTGCGGCTCTAGCCCCTCTGGGAACCGTGAGCCCTTCTAAAAACAATTCAAGTTTCTTTAGTGAACATTTCAATTTTTGAATATTAAAAATGATGCATATGTTGGGGGGGGGGGGGGCCTTAAGAATTTTAGAAAGGCTTAGGTGGGGCATAGCACAAAAAAGGTTGGGAAACACTGCTTTATAGTATATACAAGGAGCTTCTCATAAGTCTTTAGCCTGACCATGAAGGAGTTTTTTTTTTTTTTTTCGCATATCCTTTACAGGACATCGCTGTCAACAGCAGCATCTTTCAGCAGCCCCTCTGGGAACCGTGAGCCCTTCTAAAAACAATTCAAGTTTCTTTAGTGAACATTTCAATTTTTGAATATTAAAAATGATGCATATGTTGGGGGGCGGGGGGGCCTTAAGAATTTTAGAAAGGCTTAGGTGGGGCATAGTGTCGCGTCCTCCTTTAAAGTGTCGTCCCTGGAGTGAGGAGAGTCAACACCCACATTATAATATTTTTTTCCCTTTATCAATATCTTGGAGAATCCACCAGCTTCCGTCCAACACACTCCATCAGCCCGTGGACACCTTTTCCTATCACTCTCTCACTGTCGTACTATGCCCCCTCTCATACTTCCCCAACGCAACATACTCAACAACTCTTGCTTCCAAAAATTAATAAAGATTAATTTATTAAAAGAAAAGTGTAACGTATATGAGACGTGTATGCGAAGAAAATGTGTGTCGTGTATTATAACATAAATGTATATGTCAGCCTTCAAAGTTCAGGATCATAGTGCACACATCATGGCAAGGATTACACGACATCACACGAGTCAGTACAATAGACCTCACCGAAGTCGTATCCTTCTCTCCAGACATGTCCTCCTCCAGGAGCTCTGATGACCATGAGATCTGAATCCCATGTAAATATATAATCCGTGAAAAAAATACTATTATTGTTCCTAACACAACGGTTCCTATTAGTTTATAGAAATCTAAGATCTCATAATTCCTGCACAGAGAAAAATAATGGAACACTGTCTCATAAACATATCGTTTTCTTCTTGCGAAATGTTCTGTATTTTCACTCTTAAACAGTCAATGTATCTTAGGCAAAAATGGCTTGCTTTATTCACTAGATATAGTCTGAAAGTTCTGATTTCCTTGATACGTGGAACAACTATACTTCAATGTTTGGTTTCATCTACTGTGAACATCAGTTCCTACTGATCTAGTTCCACATGGGCTGAACATCCATCACTTCAGGTGTGTTAACGATTGGTATGCACTCATGTAGGATACATATACCATTAGGCTCCACCGAGCAATGTGTATTAACTTCTTCCGTTGCGAAAGTTGCTGGCCCATCTCTCTACATCATAATTTATCCGGGATCGGATTTTTCATTGGTTCCGGGTTCTTCATTCCAACCAGAGGGAACCTGTAAAATAAATCACACAACTGGTGATAGCCTCCCCGTCACTGATCTCTATTAGATGATCGTGGCCATCGGCCTCGCTCAGAAAATACAGTGAACCTGTCAGGGACAGATGAACTGAACACATAGGCTATCATCAGGCCAAGACAAGAAAAAAAAATCAACAAACAGAATGCGGAACCCCGCCCACCAGGGACACCTACTGGAATATCCCAATTATCCCTCATTACTCAATTCTCAACTAGTAAAGCTTATCACACTTCACTAATCTATTTTCAACTAACAGAGCTAAGTATCACTCTCTAGTTTTAACAAGTCTACAGTCTATATTAATTAGAACTAATTATAATAGGTTCTACCTTAGGCAAAACCGCCTCATTCCGGGATGGCTACTACACTTTGCCATAACGACACATGCTAGTTAATATTAAATTAATCTAACACTGTAGAGCTCTCCCACAAACACGTCCATCATAATCCACGGTTTTGGTCAACTCCCCATCTCCAATCATGGTTTTTGGCAAAACCTAAAATTGGTCACGTGACGGTATTCTTCCTGTCCACACAGGTGTTATTTGGACATATCATCCATTGTCAAGAATCCATTTTCCCTGGCTTAGTCACTGTCAAAGTTGTCATCACTTGTTTTGACATTCCCCAACAAGCCAGCGAGTTACTGTATGATCCCAACAACAGTTGTCAATAGCAATCTGCCAATCTGCGTGATGTCCGGAAACTATATGACAGATGGACTGTTTTCTTCCGAGCTGAGTACTTCCGCTCTCAATCCAACCTGTTTATGAACTGTCAAAGCGATGTATGGACTCATCTCACTCACTTCCAAATGTTCCCCTGTTGTCGACCCAATGTAACCCCGTGCAGCTGCAACCATTTACCGTCCTGGGGTTTTGACATCCGATTTGTTTTTTCTGTTAGTAAAATAGTTGTCGCTGGCAGATAGTCCGTTTAATCAGAAAGCCTCTATAATAATCAACTGGTTAAACGCAAGGTTTTATTTTGTGACACATAGCACAAAAAAGGTTGGGAAACACTGCTTTATAGTATATACAAGGGGCTTCTCATAAGTCTTTAGCCTGACCATGAAGGAGTTTTTTTTTTTTTTTCGCATATCCTTTACAGGACATCGCTGTCAACAGCAGCATCTTCGAGTTGTCTGTTGATTTCTTGGCAAGATTACGCTTAGTAGTTTGCATGAAGGAGTAAATGGAGAAAATTCAAATTTGGCACAGTGCTTATTCCTTCTCAATGTAGCCACCACCTGAGTTTATGCATTTCTGCCATCTCTGCGTGACCTTGAAAAGACCTTCAGAATAAAACAACCTATTTTTCAAACTAAACCAGTTATCACAAGCCAGTATGATATCTTCGTCACTGTCAAAACGATTTCCTTTCAGCTGTTTTTTAAGATTAGGGAAAAGAAAAGAGTCTGATGGAACCAAATCTGTGGAATATGGTGGGTGTGGAAGAATTTCAATATTCAAATCGTTGGCAGTTTGCAGCACAAGCCGTGCTTTATGGGAGGGCGCGTTGTCTTGAAGCAAAGGCAGAATTTGCGTACGCGCTATCTCTCGTTTTCAGGTCACAGCCTTTCTTAGTTTCTTAAGGAGCTCTGCATGGTACTGCCCATTAACCGTGTTGCCATGAAGCATGTAATCTTTCAATATGACACCTTTGACGTCCCAGAAAACAGTCAGCACCACTTTTCTTGCAGATGTTTGTACTCTTGGGGAGTTTTCCGCTGCATGCTGGCAATTTTGGATTCTGGGTCATAATGATGAATCCAGGTCTCATCTACCGTCACCATGGTCGTCATCATGTTTTTTCGACCGCCACATGTTGAGCAACTGGCCACAGCAATAAACCCGTGTTTCTTTCTGTTAACATGTCAGCAGGCGCGGGACCCAGCGAGCACACACTTTTCTCATGTTCAGAGTTGTGTAAAATTCTAAAAGCTGTACTATTACTCAGTTTTGCTGAACCTGATATCTCTTCAATTGTCATTTTCCTATCCTGGTCTATGATTTTCTTCACTTTTGCAGCATTTGCATCACCGCACTCTCCTCTCACTCTGCAAACACCAATTTTTTTTACAGAAGCATACGAAGGACAGACTTCCTCAAACACTGGCTCCATCTCCCTGTGTATTTCTGTCAGTGCAGGATTTACGTATAAGCTACACAAGCTATAGATTGGGGCCCCCAAGAAAGTGGGGGCCCCAAAAAATATTGTCCGAGTGAGCAATTGTCATATATGTATACTTAAATATACTGCAGCATTATTAGTCCCAATGCTGCACGTCCGGGACCTCCCATACTCTTCACCCTTCTTTTTTAGCGCGTCTTTTCGAAGAACAAAGCGCTATTTGCCAAGGGTTTGCATTACCGATAACCGGTTATGCAAACCCTAGGGGGGATTCCTGGATTCCCCTGTGTTGCTCCGCTACACTCGAGCATGCGCTGACCTTTTGTAGTTCGAGTGAGCCGGCAGACGATACAATATTTCTGACCTTTTATTTAGTATTTTCTGTGTGTTTCTTTGATAATTTGATTGTTGACATTATTTTGAACAGTGTGTTTTTTGTGTCCTTACTGGAGTTACAATTCAGGCAAGTGCATTTTACACAAGTACGCACATAACCTAACTAACGCAAGAATATTTTCTACCGCATTAAATTTTTTTTACAATATTTTTATTAAAAAGAACTTTGTTGGATAGTTGTGCATAATTAACATGGTTAGTACAGGTGTTGCATGCAATAATTTTTCTGCGATCGTATTTTAATTGAAAAAAATATAGAAAATAGAGAACCTAGTTTCTATATTTTCAAGTCAAAATAACAGTAGACTTTGCATGATAACAATTTTTTGTAAATAAACATTAGTAAAACGTATTCAAATTAATGACATATTGTCCTAAACAGGTTTAAGTGATAAAACATTAGATACCATATTTAAAATTTATAGATAGGTCGATCCTATGCGGACACCTGTAGCTGTAATTATAGCATATATTTTTAACGTGTTTTTTTTTTTTTTTTTGGTCAGTATAATAACAAAAGACAGAAGATCAAGTGGTTTGGCCATGTCGTTAGAATGCAACATCAGCAACTACCATCACTGGCCTTACATCAAAGATCATCTGTGACGAGACCACTGAGGACGTCCAAGAAGAAAATGGATTGACGACATCAAAGACATTGTACAACCACACGGAATGACACTATCCAGTGCCGTCCACCGGGCGCTGGAACGCAAATTATTCCTCCCCACGTCGCTTGACGGCAGAAGTGGAAGATGATGATGATGATGATGATGATGATGATGATGATGATGATGATGATGATGATGATGATGATGATGATGATGATGATGATGATGATGATGATGATGATGATGATGATGATGATGATGATGATGATGATGATGATGATAACAAATTGTAAGTTTAATATATAAACTTACAATTTGATATTATTAAATTTATATTTGAAAGAACTGCACATTAAAAAATATATATTATTTTGTTTTGATTGTATTAAATTAAGTATTAATGTATATGTTAATTGTTTTTTTTTTCTTCTTTAATTTAATTAATTAAACTAATATTAAAACTTGAGAGGATATTGTTAATTTTCTCTTTGCATGTTTATTTATTATAGAAATACCGCTTGCTGGTAAGTAGTGATAATATCACAGGAAATTTTCAATTTAAAAAAAATGTCATGCATTATATTACTTTTTAATGTATGTTTATAGTTATATTAAATATTCTGCCCACAGTTTGCAAGATGTCAACCAGAAGTTATAAAAGTGGAGCTCAAAAGAGGAAAAAGAAGCAGAGAGCTGAAGAAGAGCTTAGCAAGATAACAAAATTAGATAGTTTCTTAACAAAGATAGATAAGGGGCCTGATGAACCAAAAGCCTCTACCACAGTGAGTCAGTCACAGGATATTCACCCTATTCCTGATACAGAGACTGGTACATCTAGTTGTATAGAATCTACTTCAACGAATGAAGCAACAAATATTAAGATTAATAAACTAGAGAGTAGTACAAGCACAGAAGAGTCAGCATCAAAAAACAAACAGAATGATGTTGGGGTATGGGGTGATCTAAGTAAAGATGAGATTTTATACTGGGTAGAGAAAGGTCCGTCAGAATGTCAGCACTCAAATGGCTCATTTGAAAAATCAAAGCAGCTTTTTGCAAACCAAGACAGATATTGCTCGAAAAGCTTGTTCTATCCCAAACGGGCTAATGGTGAAACATATTGCAGAGAAAGGTTAGTATATTCGCCAGCAACTGGTCGTGTATACTGTTTTGTGTGTAAACTCTTTTCAAATTCTTCTACACCATTATCATCCGATGGATTTTGTGATTGGCGAAACACCTATTTAGTTCAAAGTCATGAAAACTCCGTAGACCATAGAACAACTTCGGTAACATATCTTACAAGAAAACGTGGCTCAACAATTGACTGCCAGCTAGCAGAACAGATAAATAATAAACGGCAGTACTGGAAAAATGTTCTTGAACGAGTTGTGGCAGTCATAATTACTATGGCAGAGCGTGGTTTACCTTTCAGAGGAGATAAGGAAACATTTGGTTCTCCTCACAATGGCATTTCCTTGGATTACTCGAACTTATAGCAAAATTTGATCCTTTTCTAGCAAGCCATATAAAAAAATTTAGGAATAAAGGATCAGGTGTCACATCTTATCTTTCTAAAACAATATGTGATGAATTTATCCAAATTATGGCACATAAAGTAAGAGACAATCTTGGATGATTTAAGAACTGCAGGGTACTTCAGTTTATCTGTAGATTCCACTCCAAATCGGTCCCATATTGATCAGCTCACTGTTATTGTGAGGTATGTTTCACCAGATGATGGGCTCCCTATTGAACGTTTTCTAATTTTCCTAGAGATGGTTAGCCACACAGGGGAAAGTATGGCTACGATAGTGCACAACTACCTTACAAATGAGTGCAAAATAGATTTTAGTAAGTGTCGAGGCCAGTCATATGATAATGCTGCCAATATGTCTGGCAAATACAAGGGTATGCAAGAAATAATATTGAAGATTAACAAGTATGCTATGTATATTCCATGTGCTGGTCATTCCCTGAATCTTGTTGGTAGAGCAGCAGTTGACTGTTGTTTAGATGCAGTAAATTTTTTTGAAATTGTTCAAGAAATATATAATTTCTTTTCATCATCTACACATAGATGGGCAGTACTGTTGTCATTCTTCAAAGATGATTCAAAAGTTCCAAAATCTTTGTCAAAGACTAGATGAGAAGCACATTCAATGGCCACAAGTGCAATACTTGATAGTTATGATGGAATAATTTCTGCATTGCATCAGCTGCATATTGATACTACAGAGAAAGGCGAAACAAGAAATCAAGCCATAAGCATTTTGAATAAAATAGAGGAGTTTGAATTTATGGTATTGTTATGTTTGTGGAGTTACTTGCTAGATGAATTTCACAAGACTAGTCAATCACTGCAAGACCCCCAAATTAGTCTAGATGTATGTAGGAAATTGTATGCTTCACTTTCGGATTTTGTTAAAGGTTCTAGGGATCTTTTCGATCATTTTGAAGAAGAGGCAAAGAAAAAATTGCCTGATGTTGATTACAAGAAAAGAAGATATAGAAGAAGGCATATCAATGATGATGAAGATGATGCTTTAGAGAACCTTGAGCCAAGAGACAAGTTCAGAATAAAAACATTTATACCTGTGATGGATGCATTAGAGTCAAGTCTGGCACAGAGGGCCTCAGTATACAATGATGCTGCAAAAACGTTTTCATTCTTAACAAAACTAGAAGCTACAGAAGAAGATATTCATGAAGGAGTTAGTGCTTTATGCCAAACATATCCTGAAGATGTGGACATGAATCTTGTAGGAGAAGTCAAGCATTTTCATCAATATGTTAGACATAGTCAAGCCCATAGTTCAGCGGAACAAGATAGTCTGACACATCAGGATCTGTATAGAGTAATATTTAACGATCGTGTCCAATCAGCATTCCCTAATGTAGAAGCAATTTTGAGATTGTTTCTTAGTATGATGGTTGCAAATTGCTCTGGAGAAAGATCTTTTTCTCAGCTGCAGAGGATAAAAAATGAATTTAGAACAACAATGACTCAAGATAAATTATGTTCCCTCAGTCTCATGTGCATAGAAAGCGACAAACTACGCAGTTTATCATTTGATGATGTGACTTTGCTCTGGCAAAGGCAAGAAAGAAAATATTTTAGTTTAATATAATTCCTTAATCCTTATAACATGTTTTAAGAGATTAGATAATAAGCCTTTGTAAATTGTGCCTTTTAAAAGAACTTTTGTTTCTTTTTACCAGAGTTTGTATTTTTAATTTTGTTATGGATAAAAATGATTTTAAGTTAAAGATTTATTATTTCACTATCAATATACTTCTTAATTGTATTTCAGTTTAACCCTCTAGGTATCCGAAAATCATATTTGTCACTGACATAGAATATCTGGACTTATAAAGGGCCCCATATTTCAAATAGCTTAGGGCCTTATCAAGTCTAAATCCCGCCCTGATTTCTGTAGGTGTTTTTGCCTGTAACATCAAGAATTTTATCACAGTCCTGGCGTCTGATTTCTCCATTGTTCTGACAATGTCACTAATCAGCTACCGTCCGCCTCAAGCTGGGCATCCCCCGGCCAATTTGGTGCTGATCCGCCACAACCTGCCTGCTTCAATGGGTGCTTGGAGCTAAGACAAAATCTGTATCGCAGGCTGTAAAACCAATGCACCAGGTGTTACTAAAAAGAAAAATAGAAACCTCAAGCTACGGCTTGCAACCTGGAACGTAAGAACATGTGTCCAGGATTTTCCACTGACCTGACGAATATTGACGATGTGAGAAATACGGCTGTGATTGACGCCGAATTCAATCGTCTTAACATTGATATTGCTGGCCTGCTGACTCGCCTCGCTGAGGAAGAGTCACTCAGGGAAAACAATGACATCTTTTTTGGGGGGAAGGATAGAGAGCAGGCAGAAAAAAAGGCAACAAGGGGTGGGCTTTGCGGTGAAGAATATAACAGAGTACCATCTCTGTTAGTAGTTTGGGAGATAGTTGGTGTGAAATAGAAAAGGGTTTGGGAAATGAATAAGTGATAAATGATGCACGCGTGAGCACAATTGAACGAGTTGTTGGGGAAGCTCACGCGTGACGTCAAGGATAAACATAGGGCAGTCCCAACTCAGCATTCAACTTAGCCAGCAGTGTTTCAACTTATTGTATACGTTTTTATACCTGGACTAATAAACGGACACATATACACTTTAGTCGGAACCTTGTCTTCATGTATTACAGTTGCCTTCAGTTATATTCAGACTCTGCGTGATCTATAACAGTCTGAAATGCTGCCCGCATACCAGGATTACTGATTTGAGCTGTCGCGGCCACAAGCGATCATAGAAGTCATCATCACAAGGCAGAACAATGGATGTCTAGAAGATAGAAATTATCAAAGGCCACTAAAACTTGAAGTCGCGTATTATTGAGAAGCCAACAAAATAGAATCTGCCAATCTTTCTGATGGAGCTGATGTTCGTTAAACCGACACACGAAGTATAATATTCTGAGTTGTGGAACAGAGCTGCCATCGTCATTGTACAGCCTTGGGCACCTGGCCGTTGTTTTTTTTGGAACGTCAATATGCTGCCTTGAAATCTCGTTTTGCAGGAGCCGTTATCGTCCTCATGTCATTCAACTTGACCTTGGTCGCCTGAAGTGAAGTCAGGAGCCGTTATCGTCCTCATGTCATTCAACCTGACCTTGGTTGCCTGAAGTGAAGTCAGGAGTTGTGAAGAGTTCATCCTTAGGCACGAGAGGTTGGTGGTCAACGCTTATACTGAACCAAGCCATTTGCTCATTCGTTTCGATCGTTAGCTCAAATTAGGAGGAAACTCTACTGCTTGCGAAAATCAACTCCAG
Organism: Cepaea nemoralis; assembly: GCA_014155875.1. NCBI lineage: Eukaryota > Metazoa > Mollusca > Gastropoda > Stylommatophora > Helicidae > Cepaea > Cepaea nemoralis. Next base: position 136,614 of record JACEFZ010028125.1, read on the forward strand.
TTGAGCTTGGTCATAAATGCAGCTATTTTGAACTCTGGCTTATCAAAATGTTACTCAAACAAAGCGATAACGTTAATGTGGAACCTTCGGAAGTGGGTGGGCAAACTGGGTTGCCGTCCTGCTGAAGAGGGGACCCTAATTAAATCGCTTCATCAAGCTAGAGCCGTTTCCAGACGTGCCCTTTTTCCGGGTGAAGTCGTCCAGAAGTGCCCTTTCTCGGGTGAAAAGAAGCCACAAGTCTGGGGTGCCCGACCATGGGTGAAATCAAGAGTTCAGAAGTTCTCCTTTCATTATGGTAGAATAGAGGAACACGACACCCTCGTTTTTTTATACAAAGCCTACAGCTGTCAAGTACAATCATCAGTCGGCATATCTATCTGGACTTAGTTCACCGTGGGACCCGAAGAAGAGGTATTTCAACCATAACTGGTAGTTAAATTAATGTAAGACTAATATCACATGATCTGGTGTGTTGGATAGGATTGATTAATCTACTGGAACATTTGATCTTTGTAAGAAGAACAATTACTTGTGTTCCTCCTATAATTTAAATATAGTGGTATACTTATTGATATTTATTAATTATAATTGTCAATTTGGTTATATAAATTGTATAGTGGAATTATTTCAGCATATTTCGACATGGCAGAGGAACAGGTTTTGTTGACACAGGTGTTAGCTGGAGTAGGCACGGCAATAGGCAGACTCAACACAGCAATAAAACAACAAGGAATAGGGACAGAGGTTGAAAAATTTAGTGGACAGGCGAAGGATTTCAAGAAATGGATAACTTCGGTAGAGAAACATGCATTCTTGGTGGCAGCAACGGATGAGGAAAAGATGAAAATTGCTTATCAGGCCACTATAGAACCAGTTTCGGATCACATTCGAAGAAAATTAGAGGCAAGGACTGATGAGACATGGGAGCAGTTCAAGGATGACCTGGCCCGCAAGTATGCTGAAATCACAGATCCTCAGCATGCGTTTTCAGTGTTAAGACAATCCAAGCAAAACACTGGAGAAACTGTACAATTATTTAGTGATAGATTGATTAACCTAGCTGAAGAAGCATTCCTGGGACAGAACGTACGAGGGGAGGAAGTGGAACGAATGTTAGTCGGGATTTTTGTAGATGGTATAAAGTCAGATGGACTGAAATTTAAATTAATGAGAGAAAACCCTGAGAGATTATCACAAGTTGTGGATATAGCTGTACAGGAAGAGAATTTGAGACGAAGATTTAGACTGAGAGTAGGACGAGAAATAGGAACTAGTCGGGAAGATAGGATTGAAGAGCCCATGGATGTAGGACAAACAAGGTTCGGATGGAATAGAAGAGGAGGAATACAGACGTTGCAGGGAGGTGATGAAAATACTTATGATAGAAGAAGACAAATGAGAAATCCTATGAGAGAAACAGTAGGTAACACAAATATAGTCTGTTGGGGTTGTGGCCAACGCGGACACGTTTTTAAATTCTGTGGTAACAGGCGTGTTCAGGCGAATACACAAAATAGAAATGTCAATGACAGATCAAACAGGAATTGTGAAGGTAGACAGAGGAATTTTACAAGGCCAAGAACACAGGAAAACCGGAATCCCACCTATTGAATAGGACCTGCGGTAGGAGGGAAGATAACAAGGTCCCAAGATTTAAAGAATATTTTAATGACAGGTATAGCAGGACGAGTAGAAAGTGCTCTCAACTGGCTGAAATCAAACAATTTTCAGTAAATAAAACGGACCCCAGTTCATGCATAATAGAAATAGGGAAATATAGAATTCGTACATTAATTGATTCGGAAGCTCAGGTTAGTGTAATCAAAGAAAATTTTCTATACAAAATAATGAAAAATTGCAAAATATTCTTGAGTCACGATAATCTTCACTCTGTTACAGGACAAAATTTACAAGTAGTTGGTCAAACAATGATAAATCTCAAATTAGGAGGAATCAACGTAAGACATCTTTTTCATGTAGTGAAAGACTTAAATAGGAACATGCTTATAGGTAGAGATTTCTTACTAAAAAATGGTGTAAGACTTCTTTTTTTTTAATCTGCACAAATTAAGATTCAAGGGCGTGTATGTAGATTTAGAAGAGGACATGCACATATCAGCATTGGTTAGAGTTAAAATGTCCACGACTTTAAAACCACAAACGGTTAATCTGATACAGGCGAAAGTGAAAAGAAATCCATATTATTTAGAAGGACATACAGTTAGAATCACAGAATTACAAAGGGAGGTAATAGATGAGCCTGGTCTAGAAGTTCCAGACGGAATAACGACATTAGATAAACACTTAACTTTTCCGGTAATGATTATTAACAACACGGGTAGAGAAATTAAATTGTATAGAGGATGTGTAATAGCCAAAGTAGAACATGATACTAACAGCGTATTAGCAACAGATAGAGTAGAAATGCCGAGAATGAATTATTCAGAAACTCATATGGAAAGAATGAATACCAGGAATAGACGTGGAAGAAGATGGAACAAGCGGAATGATGAATTGATCCATCCATTCAGAAAACATACATCTCAAATATATTAAATAGACAAAACAACAAGAGAACAAGAGTTATTAGCACAATTAAAAGCTCCACCAGAAAATAAGGAAATATTAGAAAAAAACTTGTAAAAGAGAATCAGGATGTTTTTGCAATTAACGACTTGGAATTGGGGAAGACCAAAACAGTCACTATGGAAATAGATACTGGAGATCACCCACCAATTAGTTTAAAACCGTATAGAACTCCCTTAAGGAATAGAGAAATTGTCGAAAAGGAAATAGAAGACATGTTGAAAGCAGGAATAATAACAAGATCGAAGTCAGAATGGTCATCTCCGATCGTCATAGTGACCAAGGCTGATGGTTCACATCGATTCTGTTGCGACTACAGGGCGTTGAACACAATCACTAAGAATGTAGCTTACCCATTGCCGGTGATAGACGATATTTTAGGCTTACTTAATGGGTCTACCTTCTTCACTACATTGGATGCAAGATCAGGATTTTGGTGTATCCCTATGTCCCCAGATGCTCAAAAGAAAAGCGCTTTTTGTACACACGTGGGGTCTTACGTATTTTTACGAATGCCTTTTGGGGTCAAGACGGCTCCTTCTCATTATATGCTATTAATAAATCAAGTATTAGAAGGCATGCAAAAGTTTGCATTAGCATACATAGATGACATTTTGATCTACACAGCAGGAGACGTTCAGGACCATCTGAAACATGTAAAATTAGTATTTGACAGATTGAGAATACATGATGTTAAATTGAAACTCAGTAAATGTGAATTTCTAAAAACAGAAACTAAGTACCTGGGATACATTATTGATAGAGAAGGAATTAAACCAGATCAGGATAAAGTAAAAGCTATTAAAGAATTGCCTCCTCCAACCAACGTAAAAGAAGTAAATGCTTTTATCGGTACATGTGGGTACTATCGTCGTTTCATTCCAGGTTTCTCAAAAATAGCAGAGCCCATCACTAACCTGACTGGCAAATACGCTAGATTTAAGTGGAATGATGAGTGTCAAAGAGCATTTGAGTTTTTAAAAAATAGCTTAACAATAGTGCCACTATTGACACATCCAGATTTGGATAAACAGTTAATTTTGTATACAGATGCTTCAGATAATGCAATAGGAGCATGTTTAGCACAACCATATGAAGGAGAAAGATCAGGAATACCAGGAGTTAAGAATGAAAGACCAATTTATTTTTTTTCACACAAACTTAGTCAATCTCAGCGAAAATGGGCGACTATAGAAAAAGAGGCAAACGCTATCCACTATGCTCTTCAGAAACTTAATTATTATTTACATAACGCCAATTTCATTATTAGAACTGACCACATGCCTTTAAAATCTTTACTAGAAGCTCCAGTGCAGAACAGAAAAATACAGACATGGGCGTTGAATTTGCAGGGGTACAACGCAAAGATAGAATACGTGGCAGGTAGGGACAACACCTGTGCAGATTTATTATCCAGAACCCCGTATCCAGAGACGTCAGGAAACACTGAGGATGAGGGTGAACCCGAAATAGACGACCGAAACTGGCAAGTAAATATATTAGATTCTACCATATTAAATGGAGAAGATTTTAGAAGTTTAACGTCGGATCAAGAATCTGAACCTAGAACAGAAGACCCACATTTAATGCAATTTAATATGAAAGAAGAACAAGAATTAGATCCGAAAGTTCTGGAAATAAAACAGAAATTGAACGAAACGGGTGAGAACAGTTATAAGAAAAATTATTTAATCTTGCAAGATGATGGTCAGTTATATTACGTGAATGAAAGAAGCGAACAGTTGAGAAAATACATTCCAAAACATCTGGAAATTGAGATTCTAAAGGCATATCATGATGAGAATGGTCATCTTGGTCGTGATAAGTTAGTAAAAGCACTCAATAATAAATATTATTGGCCGAACTTATTTAAAACTGCTTGTAAATACGTTGATGCGTGTGAGAAGTGTAGGTTAAGAAATATGAAAACAATTAAATGTCCTTTACAAGATACTGACATTCCACAATTTCCAATGTTGAAAGTAAGCTTAGATATATCAGGTCATCACCCTAGAACACTATCAGGGAACGTATATCTACTCCATGTCGTGGATTGCTATAGTCTCTGGCCAGAAATTTATGCGATTCCGGATAAAAGCGCAGATACCGTCATTAATATTTTTCTACAGGAGTTCATACCAAGATTTAGTTGCCCACAGATCGTACTCACGGATAATGGTAAGGAGTTTGTGAACAAGAAGTTTGAGAAGTTATTACAAGATTTGAATATAAACCATATAAAAACTTCGTATTATAGACCTTCTTCAAATGCTAAGAATGAGAGACAACATCGAACATTGTATAACATTATAGCAAAGATTGTCGATGAACATGAAAAAGATTGGGACCTTTTCTTAGGACCTGCACTAAGCGCGATACGCACAAATCAAAATGAGGGCACAGGGTTTTCACCATTCTACTTATTACACGGAAGAGAGCCTATACTACCAATTGACAATCTCTTAAAACCAAGACGTAAATAAATGGGAGAAGATTTTCAAGAAGTTATTATACAAGAAATGCACAAAGCGCATGTAAGGTTAAGAAACAATATAATTAAAGCTAGAGAAAGACAAAAAAGGTACGCAAACAAAAATACACAATTACAGGAATTTAAAGTAGATGATAGAGTTTATTACAAAAAGCATAGAAGAAACTCTAAATTTGATGCTCATTGGATTCCAGGGTATTATATTTTAGAAAGGTTAGGTACAGTATCATACATTATAAAGAACCAAATCACAGGACATGTAGCAAGGGCACACGTAGAGCACTTAGGAAGAGATAATGATGATAAGAGAAACAATAATAATAATAATTATTATTATTCAGACGACTTATATTCAGATGGACAACTCGTCAGAAGAGCTACAATACCCCCAGATTTTGGAAAAGATCCGGTACAAAGTCAATTAATAACAACACCAGTTTACGATGATACTTATGAACAGACAATACCGAAAACGTTGATGAAAGAAGAGAGGAATACGTATGATGGTTGTTATGATAGTGTAAAATCTATGGAAGAAGAGGTAACCGCTCCATTTAAAAATACCAGACAAGCAGTGAAAAGGAGAATAGAGAGACAGAGAGAAAGAGAAGTGAAAAGACAGAGGAGAATTAGAGAAAATTCATCAAGCGACGATGACATGCCACTATTCGAAAGATCGTTAAGAAACTATGATAGACAGATTAGATTGGATATAGAAAGAAAAAATTAGCGGCTGCTAGCAACAGACATACAGATGAAGAAGAAGGAATGGATGAAAATTCAGAATCTAATAGAGATAGTAGCATGAAGGAAAATATTTCTTTACGAGAGGATGAAGACATTGATGTGGAGATAGCACTTATACAGAAAAATCTAGAGTTACTGAAGAAATGGAGACATGGTAGATAAATTGATATGATTGATATATATTGAAAATGCTGCAGATAGCAGGATGAAAATTTTGTGGTTTAAAGAGGAAATTGATAATTGATGAAATACCGTAGCTGTATATTACAGGTGGTTTATGGAAAAAGAGTGGCAAATGGTTTGATTAATACTTGTACTGAGTTGTCTTGAGGAGTAGACATGATACTATATATTTTGGTAATAAGTTAGGTAATATGGATGTAAATTCTGGTGTGGTCTTGAAGATGTATTTTTATTGTATTTTTATTGCCATTTGATTTTAAGATTTGACTTGTTGAGTTTTCTTAATAGATAAATAATTTATTGTTAGTCCGTAAAAGTGACTAACAATGGATAGGATGTATGTCATATTATTTTGAATAATGTCTTTCTTTGAATTGGTTGATTACCTTTATTTGATATGAGGGGAAAGAAAATGTGTCTTCAAAACGTGGGGGGTATGATATCCTGTTTTGACTTCGTTTTGGTTGACTCATGAATTATGATTTAGGTTGAATTGTCTTGTGTATTGAATAGTATTTACCCTTGTTTACAAATAAGTTGAAAATTGTAAAAATTTGGTTCACAAGCAGTTATTGTTTTGTTTAGAATAAAGACGAATAAGACGGGGCTTTATTTAAAACCCTTCGTTCAGAAAATAGTTAACAAACGACTGAGGACTAGAAGAGAGACACATTCTCCTTATGAGTAATAAGTTGTAGTAAACATGAGTACCTTGTGCTGGTAAGAAGGCTGCTGCGCCAATCAGCGTTAATGTTTTAGGATAGGGAGGTTAATTACATAGTGGCTATGAAGTTTTGGAAACATATGCCATACTTAAATGATGGGGTTTTATAATGGTTACTCCACAAATAAAAGGGTTCTGGGGAAGTTGAAATATAGGAGCTGCATTAAGTCCGCATTGATTGAAGGTATATGGATTGGATGCCATATTATATTAAGGAATAAACGTGACTAGCGGGTGTAAAAAGAGGCTGTGATAGTTAGAAAATATAAGAAGCTGGTTAATGGGGAATGGATATTAAAGGGCTGTAGATAGCAGTGCATATGGTTTGGTACAGGGTTTGGTACGTATATGAACAAGGATGCTTGTCATGGGATATGAGGGGGTAAATATAGGAGCTGTGATAAACAGCGTTAATTAATTTAAAATATGTTCATGGAAAATGAACATTGTTAATGGTTTCATGATGGGACATGAGACAGGTGAAATATAGTCATGGCTGTGGTTGGCAGTACAAATATTGAGTATATGGAAGAAATTTTGGATCAACTTAATTTATAACAAACAGAGATATAGGTTCATAGATCATAAGATGTGTTTTTGAAAAACTTTTATTTGTAAAAGTTTTTGCGTTTGCAAGGGAGGTAAATGTGATTGTTTTTTGACTACTTCTTTATATCTTCATAACTGGGTGCGCACCCCATCTTTTATGTCTATCCTTTGTTGTGTTGTTGATGTTGAGAGAGAATGAGAACTTACATAACGCATGATAAATTTTAAAGTATATACCAACGATTTTTATGAACAATTGTATATATGAACCGTGGTTTTTTTTTTTTATGAAACCTTGTGGGCTCAGAAACGAAGAAGAGTATCACAGAACATAGCAGTTAGCTATAAGAGACAGGTAGAGAATTGGACTTGAGGGAATAGAAAGGAAGTTCATTGGTTAAGAGGGGGAGAGATAATGTTGGGGTTAAAATTTTTAATTTGAATGGATAGGTTAGTTTACGGGTTAAGACTTTTTAAGATAAGTCTTTTTTAAAGAAAGGGAGGATTATAACAGAGTACCATCTCTGTTAGTAGTTTGGGAGATAGTTGGTGTGAAATAGAAAAGGGTTTGGGAAATGAATAAGTGATAAATGATGCACGCGTGAGCACAATTGAACGAGTTGTTAGGGAAGCTCACACGTGACGTCAAGGATAAACATAGGGCAGTCCCAACTCAGCATTCAACTTAGCCAGAGGTGTTTCAACTTATTGTATACGTTTTTATACCTGGACTAATAAACGGACACATATACACTTTAGTCGGAACCTTGTCTTCATGTATTACAGTTGCCTTCAGTTATATTCAGACTGTGCGTGATCTATAACAAGAATTCGCTACTGGGAATGACTGAAATTCCAGCTGGAGGTAATGAAAGACTATTATCCCTGCGCTTGGCAACCTCTTGTGGATTTGCCACCATTATCACTGCATATGCACCGACACTCACTTCCCCTGATGATATGAAGAATTCGTTCTATGAGGAGTTAGACGATGTGACTCTGTGATCAAGGCAGCTCCAAAATACGACTACATTTATGTGCTCGGTGATTTCAATGCTCGTGTGGGCAAGGACTCGAGTTCATGGCCAGTGTGCCTTGGAAAATACAACATCGGTCGCAAGAATTAAAATGGGGGAACGCTACTGGGAATGACTGAAATTCCAGCTGGAGGTAATGAAAGACTATTATCCCTGCGCTTGGCAACCTCTTGTGGATTTGCCACCATTATCACTGCATATGCACCGACACTCACTTCCCCTGATGATATGAAGAATTCGTTCTATGAGGAGTTAGACGATGTGACTCTGTGATCAAGGCAGCTCCAAAATACGACTACATTTATGTGCTCGGTGATTTCAATGCTCGTGTGGGCAAGGACTCGAGTTCATGGCCAGTGTGCCTTGGAAAATACAACATCGGTCGCAAGAATTAAAATGGGGGAACGCTGCTTGAGCATTGCTTCAGATTTAACCTATGAATTACAAATTCCTTTTTTAAAACAAAAGAAAAGCATAAGGTTACACTGAAACATCCAAGATCCGGTCATTGGCACCAGCTGGACTTCATCATCACACGGAGACAACATCTGAACCATATGTCATTGACTCGGAGTTACCACAGTGCTCTGTGTGATGCGGATCATTCTTTGGTTGTTGCAAGGGTTAGACTGAGACCAAAGAGAATCTAAACAGCTAAACACAAATCTAGCCCCAGGATTAATATTATTAACATCCACGATCCTGATGCCGGTCTCCCTGGTCGAGGAGTTAGCAGCTTTCTCCGTAACCATAAATACTCTCGTGGAGAATTGGAAGCGGTTCGGGTCGCGCCAGTGACTTATGAGAGTATGGAGCCGTTCGTTCAGAAAGCAATGGCAAACTGAGCGTAATCTTGCCAAGAAATCAACAATCAGCTGAAAGATGCCGATGTTGACAACGATGTCCTGTAAAGGATATACAAAACATTTTTATTTTTACGATCCTGATAAGTGCGTTGAGTTCCAACAGCAAATTGAAGACGCTTCCATTGATACATCAGAAAATTGTACAGCAAGTGAAAAGTGGGGTAAATTTAAGTAAACTCTTTATGATGCAGCGGTAGGGGTTTACGGCCCTGTGGATCATAAGAGGCAGAACTGGTTTGCGGCAAACAGCCAGACTCTGCAGCCCTTGATTGATAAAAAGAAGATAGCTCTCTCAAGAAACAAGGAAAGAACAACGTGTAACATTCTCAGTGAGCTGAAGCAAGCTAGTAAGGATGTGCAAAAGGCTGCCAAGCAGTGTGCAAACGACTATCGGGTCAAGTTATATGAGTCCATTCGAAATGCAAGTGATAAGGGAAACAGCAAAAGCATGTATGAAGGTTTAACAGTATCAGCAACCATTATGCCCCAACCGTCTAGGAGGGACCCATAGTGGCCAAAGGATCGTATATTTGTGGTAGACTCTGGCATTGTGCTTTAGAATTGTTGGTGTTAAACTCTTGAATTTCAGCGAAAACTCAACATGAAACCACGAAACTCAGTGATGTCATTGAAATGAAGAGCTTCATCTTCAACTAGGTTTTGCAGTTCTCTTTATTGTTTCTGCTTCACGTGGTGGTTATTACATGTTTGACAGGTCATACACAATGGTTTACTCAATTGAAGGTTACGATACAGAAAAAGACATCCTTACAGTTATTTATTTACTGGCATTTTTTTTTTTTGTGCGGTCCTTTTATTCTCTGCTGACAATTCTATCGTATAGTCTAATGGAGGACATCATTCCTTGTCCTTGTCCTCATCATCTTCAATTAATATAGTGAGGAATTATGTGGAAGTTTCGGAGATGTGATTTTATAGAAAAATGATGAGAACACATTGGAAGAAGGAGAGATAGAGTAATGAAGAGATCTTTGAAAGAATTAAACTAACAATGAGAAATGGTTACTGGCATCATACGAAGACAGTCCTCATTCTTTGGGGATGTCACGTAAGGAGAAATTTGGAGTATGTTGTTACAACGGGAAGGTTGGAGGAGAAGAGAGGCATGGGGAAAGCAAGAGAGAAGAGGCTGGATATTTTGACATCGTGGCAGAAAGTAGCGTCGGTACCAGAAATGACTGGAAGCACGGGAGACAGATGGTTGAGAACAGACACGATCGCCAACGCCACAGAGTACAAGGTTGCCATTGCTTTCTGAACCAGAAATGAACTGAAGTCCAACTGGCTGGCGTTGTAACTGAACCAGAAATGAACTGAAGTCCAACCGATCACTGTAGGGACTGAACCCGCTACCCCACCGTTGGCATACAGGAACACAGGCGCTGTAAACCTCTCAGCCACGCGCACTCTCTCTCTCTCTCAAATGTATCTCCCTCTCTCTAAGTGTCTCTCTATTTCTCGCGCTCTCTCTCTCTCTCTCTATATATATATATATATGTAGAGAGAGAGAGAGAGATATATATAAAGAGAAGTAGAGAGAAATATAAAGAGAGAGAGAGAGAGAGAAACAGTCAGCGAGAGGTGGAAGAGAGAGAAAGAAACAGAGAGAGAGAGAGAGAGAGAGAGAGAGAGAGAGAGAGAGAGAGAGAGAGAGAGAGAGAACGAACGAACGAACGAACGAACGAACAAACTTTAGTTTCAATGGGTTAAGAATTGGGCACACAGGCCTGTCTAACATTCTGCCCTTCTATCACTCTCTTTCATACATTATTTCATTCACACATCATTCAAGGCTAACAAAGAACAGTAACAATATAAAAGATATGCATTATAAAGGCATGGGCAAAATGCAAACATCAAAACTACACGACACAGTAATATTAGATAATGGTCTGACACTTGTTATTAGCCATGTGGAACATACTGGCCTACAAAAAGGTGATTGGCTGTTATACTAGGGTTTTGTTATTATTATTATTATCTCAATTATTAAGGGGGGAGGTAATCCGTATTGAGATAGTGTTCGAATAATTTGCGATTATATGAATAGGGATTGGTGATGTCTTTGATTTCTTGTGGAAGATTGTTCCACAGCTGAGATGCAGAGTACGTTAAGCTTGTTTTGTATAAGTCAATCCTAGGCTTCGGAATGTGTAGTATATTTAAACGTTTACTGTGTCTAGCATTATATTTAAACAAAGGCCAAAGGTAATTTGGGGCATTCCTTTGCAGGATTTTGTGAATTAGTTTAGCTTTATTGAAAAGCAGGCGTTTGCGGAATGGTAGTAACTGAAGGCGTTTATACAGGCTAGGATTGTCAGATAAATGTTTGCTATAAATTAGACTCATGGCCCGTTTCTGGAGTGAGTAAAGTCGCTTGGTGTTTGAATTAGAACAACCGTCCCAGATTGTAGAGCAGTAGTCAAAGTGTGTCTGTATATGAGAAGTATAGAATAGTTTCCTTGTGTCCACATCAAGGAAGTTTTTAATCTTGGCGAGTTGATAGACTTTTTTCGCTGTTTGTTTAATGAGCTCTTGAACATAGGAATTAAAGGTTAGGTTTCTATCAATGATTAGGGCTAATGTTTTGTGCTCAATTACACTCTCTACTGGCATGTTATCGATGTGAAGTTGAAGTGATGTGTGTGGGCTTAGAGTCTGAAGTCTTTGTCTGGTTGTTAATAACATTGCTTTTGTTTTAGTGATGTTAATTTGCATACGGTTTGAATAGCTCCACTTAACTACATTATTTAAGAGAGAGAGAGAGAGAGAGAGAGAGAGAGAGAGAGAGAGAGAGAGAGAGAGAGAGAGAGAGGGGGGGGGGGGCGAACGAACGAACGAACAATCTTTATTTTCAAAGGGTTAAGAATTGGGCACGCAGGCCCGTCTGACATTCTGCCCTTCTTCTCTATATCCTCTCATACATTCTTTAATTCAACATCACTTATGATGCAAATCTTTGACAACAAAGAACTATAAGCATTAAAACGCATGAAAATTAATCAATAATACATGCCTCACTGAGGCAATGTTTAACATGGGCATTATAAATACCTAGGGAAAGTGTAACGTGCCAAGAGGGGGTGGGGGTGGGAGGGGGACAGGCAGAGGGGAAGAGAAACATAGAGAGAGAGAGAGAGAGAGAGAGAGAGAGAGAGAGAGAGAGAGAGAGAGAGACAGGGAGAGAGAGAGAGAAACAGACACATGGAGAGGAAGAAGAGAGGGGGTGACAGAAAGAGAGAAAAACAGAGAGATTGAGAGAGAAACAGGGAGTGAGACAGACAGAGAGACAAAGGCAAGAAAAGGTGGCGAGTTGAGAAAACGCAACCTTACTTAGCCTGTGAAGTACTAAATATATCCGTTTCTGTCTTGATTTTGGCAATTATCCTCCATGTTTTTAAGCGTACGTAAACAACAATGTAAAAACAGAAACGAAACAAATATTACAGCGACCTCGTTACATCCATCGACTTGTCCTTTGCTGAACTTTGTCCTTATATCACACTTTTAGTATCACAGTGGCTAGAACCTTTGCCTGCTGCTCCGACGGTTATATATTCGAATCCTCATCGAGACATTTTTTTTTTTTTTTAATTGATCTAGGAACATATGTCGATCAAGCCAAAAGTGGGCATCGGGAAATGTTATGAAGGTAGCCGGAATAATAGGTCCTACTGACAATACCCATCGCAGGCAGACTCTACACATATTGGGCTAGGGATATACTCTCCGACGCTGGAAAAGAGGAGACAGTAGGAAACCTCACCGATGGAAAAGAGAAAAAAGCAGACATTCAACCCTCCCCTACGCTGGATAAATACCATGGACAGACAACAACAAAAAACGACAAAGTCCGACAAAAACAAATGAAAATCGTAAACTGATTAGAGAAATTAAAATTTAAATGTTTGCATATCCTTTACAGACCATCGCTGTCAACATCAGCATCTTTCAGCTGATTGTTGATTTCTTTGGCAAGATTACGCTCATAGTTTGCCATAGCTTTCTGAGCGGCCGGCTCACATACCCCGTAAGTTACCGACGCGATTCGAATCACTGCTGATTCTCACCGTCGTCACGTTACTTACGAGAGTATACGAGATTACGGAGAAATGTTGCTAACCTCTAGGCCAGGAAGCCGGCCGGTTAGAGAAATTAGACATAGGCAATCAAATATTTTTGGACATGTCATGAGAAGAAATAAATTAGAAACTTGGTGACAACTGGCAAGATGGAGGGGAAGAGAACAAGGAAAGTACAGAGAAGTAAATACCTGGATGGCATGACCACATTGTATGGTTGAGACAAGAACATTGAACTGATGCCGACTCTGGGGATTGATTAAAAGGCGAATCATGACCGCCCACGCTTACCGGCATGGCACATGATGGATGGAAAGACGGTGGATTTAAAAAAAAAAAACATTAAAAAAAATTACACATTCAGCAGAAACAACCAACCGAAAGCAATCAATAAAAGACGGGCCCTTCTCATGACCAAAGCAAGAAAACGCCAATCAAAATAAGACAAATGACACGCGGGAAACCGACGAAAATGGAACTGAGTTGGGTGGATCTTCTTAGGACCAGTCCTTCTCAGGGTTAACACGAGCAAATGCTAAACGAGGGAGAATGGATAATATAGCAGCGAAGCACGGAGAACAATAAAAGAGGGAAAGACAGCACCACCACGCAACAAAGAGGTCACTCATTTGGAGGAGCAAACAATATAATCATCTTGATTTATTTGGTTGTTTCGGGATTTGAGATTTAAAATATTGAGCACAACCCACTACTGGCAACGCTGATCGTATTCTGGTATGAAACTAAGGTATATCCACGTCAATGTGGAAACACTACACTCGAGTTTCGCTCCCGTTTGAGCTCGTCAGTAGTGCATATCGTTGACCGGAACCGGAAACAAACCTCGGATCACTGGCGTGTGAAGCGGGTGTGTAACCAATAGACCACGCGGCACACGCTGGACACGGCCAAATTATCACAACAAAATATTACAACGTCACCCATCGTAGGCTGTAGCTCAAGATTTGCCCGATCGCCGCGACTGACGTCCGTCAATCGATGTGGACCCGAACGATCAGGACTTCTCAATGGCGAGGCACACCAGGCCGCCTAAAGTCCAGCGAGCAATAATCAAATTGATTATTATTTGGTTTTTTCGGGATTTGAGATTTAAAATATTGAGCACAACCCACTACTGGCAACGCTAATCGTATTCTGGATATAATCATCGCCACCACTGAACAATTGCTTATTATTAACAATCGTAGAGTTAATCAACAAAGCGCATTTCGTATGCTGTATTCTACGAACAATAATCAATTGCCCAAATATATCGATGTATTATCGATTAAGCGATTCTAGCCGCTGCTATGTAAACAGAAGGACTTCCTGTTGAAGCTTAAGGATTCTGTGGGGATAATGTACTCTATATTTGAATAATATCAGCGACTATGTACCTAGTACTTTAGCTAAAGTATTATTCAGTTATTCACTTGATGTGATACATAAGTCTGTAGTATGGACCTGACGAGATGCAGTGACATATGCCTGGCCAGAAATTGTGCAGTATTTTGTTTTTATGGGGTCTTTGTTTAAATTCGCCAATTAGTTTTAGAAAATACCTATTTATTTTATTATACATACAAGGCAGACAAACCAGCCAACATACAATAAATCATACACAGAGCAGACAAACTAGCCAACATACAATAAACCATACACAGAGCAGACAAAATAGCCAGCATACAATAAACCATACACAGAGCAGACAAACCATCCAACATACAATAAACCATACTGTTTTGTTGTTTGTCCATCAAGGATGATGATGACCATTCAGTTCATCCAGTGGGGTTGAAAGTATGGAGCCTTGAGTTCTAAGATGGCTGATAAGGCCTATTTTGGTTCGAAATGTTCCTTGACGACGTGGGCAAAGAATGCTTGACGTTCCAGGAGGAAGATCTCTTGCAGTGGTTTTTCTTTCCGGCCTTTTCTTCACAGATCTTGCAGTCCTGTTTGCTTCAAAAGTGACTGCACCCTTGCGTAATGATGTACGCCACGAATTTCGGTCTTTGGCAGCAGTCTCCCAAGTGTTATGATGAATTCCAAAAGCTTTTAGAAAGATCTTCAGAATGTCTTTACAGCGTTTCCTCTGGCCGCCCTGGGAGCGTTTACCACAACGCAGCTCGCCGGAAAAATTCGTTTAGGGAACCTCTGATCTGGCATGCGAGTCAAGTGACAAGCCCAGTGAATCTGATTCTTCATTAGTAGTGTATGGATGCTGGGCATGGACGCTCTTTCTAGGACTTCAGTGTCTGGGATCCTACCTTGCCATTTAATCTTAGCTTCCTAAGGCAGACTGTGTGAAAGTGGTTTAATTTCCTAGCGTATCGCTGGTAAACAGGTTTTACAAGCATACAGCAGTGTGGATAATATAACTGCTTTGTAGACTTTTAGCATTGTTTGCAGGCTTATTCCAGTTCTGTCCCATACATTCTTGTACAGTCTGCCAAAGGCCGCGCTGGCCTTGGAGATTCTTGCATTCACTTCGTCATCAATTGTGGCAGCTTGGGACACAGTGCTGCCAAGATAGGTGAATTTGTCCACAACACTTAGTCTATGACCATTCACCTTGATATTCGGCACGGTGTGATTATTCCCTGGAGCTGGCTGGTACATAAATACAGTCTTCTCCAAGTTGATATTGAGCCCAAAATTGGCACAGGAATATGAGAAAGCGGAAACATTGTGCTGCATGTCTGCCTCTGAGTTGGCATATAGAGCGCAATCATCAGCAAACAGGAGCTCTCTGACGGTGTCGCTGGTAGTTTTGTCAGCATTCTGAGACTGAACAACTTTCCATCGATGCTGTAGTTGATGTCTATTCCAATGTCGTTGTTCTCGAAGGCATTCATCAGCATAGCTGAAAATATAAGGCTAAACAGTGTTGGTGCCAGGACACATCCTTGCTTCACTCCATTGGTAACAGGAAAGGGATCAGACAGCTCACCATTTTCCTGTACTCTTGCCTGCATACCATCATGAAATAGCCCCACTATTTGAACAAACTTTCGTGGACAGCCATATTTCACCATAATCTTTCACAGTCCTTCACTGCTGACTGTATCAAAAGCCTTGGTACGGTCAATGAAAGTTGGTAGCATTTCAGAGTTCTTGTCAGAGTCTAATGTATTGCCAGCAGAGATGCAGGGACATCGTTACGCCCGCCAGGCGAATAGTCCCAAGCGGGGATGCTGTAACATCGTTACGCCCGCCAGGCGAGTATTAGTTACCTGCCTGCGAGGTTGCCGGCTGACGAGACAGCCAGCGGTCAGGCAAGGACAAAGCAGGACGCACGCAGGCCTCGTGAAGCCACTTCAGGTGGGCAGGCGCGTTGCGAGAAATAGCCAGACAGCTCTGGGACTCGGACTGGACTGGACGTATGATGGGAGAAAGGCTTGTGTAGTTCTGTGGCCCGAAAGTCGAGTGCTTGTACATCTTGTGAGACTGATTGTAAGCTGTGGGTTGCCTGTAAGTGTATTGTTATAACTTATGTATTGTGATGATCATCTCTAGATCGTGATCTGTAAATAAATCCATCGAAACTTCGTGTCGTTGAGTCTCAAGTCAAATCACGTTGTATTTGTAGTCTCACATGTGTTAGGTTAACGAGCCAGGTTTAAGACCCTGACATGTGTGGACGTGGTGGCATTCGTCCGGCTTTAAAATGAACGTGGTTTAAGTAATTAACATTTAAAACCTAGATTTGTGAACTTAGAAATTTTTGTCCAACTTTAGAGTGCATTTAAATGTGATTGTGAAGGCTCATTTTGATATATATTATTACATTGTTTAAACATGGAGACTAAATGTGAACGTAGAGTACATACATATTGTTTGATCTTGTAAACGTGTAAAACATTTGTGATTGTGGAACTTGTCACCGTTTTGACCTTGTCGACATTGTGAAGTTGTCGCCATTGTGACCTTGTCGCCATCTTGTAAACTTGATGTCTATGTCCTTACTGAATGTCATCTTGATGTAAGTGATGTGTCATCAATGTTGTAGCGTGTTAACATATAGTTAGATTGTCTTTGTAAAGTGAATGGTGGAGAGCAGCTGAAAGAGCGGAAAGAAAGTGACTTGTGATTTTGAAAAAAAAATTGTTGACGGACAACATTACGACCTACAATTACACTCAACGCCATACAAACCTAACCAAAACTTAGTGACAAGCATACACCCCACATCAAATAGACGCTAATTTATTTCCTCCAAAAACAAAGCAGGTTTTCTGTGCCATCTGAAACCCTTGCCCGTAGAGGTCATTTGTGTTTTGAAGTAGCGACCCTACAGTTCCTAGTCTGAATTTCAACCGTTCTTCACCGCATCCAGGACACTTGAGTATATTTTTCTTTCTATATACTTTCGGATGCAAATTTAGGCAAATATTGTAAGTAGAACACAATTGTAAATTGTTCACATTACTAACAACTTATAACAAATTGTGTGTCTGATATTTCATTTGCATTTTCATCATGTCGTCATTAAATGATTTCATCGATATGGGGTTGAAGTTAAAGTTAACAGGTGATGAGTTAATGAAGTGGAGTGAGAATAAATACTCTGAACACCTTCGCGAGAAAGCTACTGAACGCGATGAAAGAGCAGCTGAAAGAGCATTAAAGCAGGCAGAAACTGACGCAGCTTTAAAGCAAGCAGAGATAGCAGCTCAAAGTAAACGGGAAGAGCTGGAAGTGCAATTAAAAATCAAACAACTTGATACTGAGACTGCCATAAACAAAGAGTCCAAGAAATCTGAGAGACTGGAGAAAGAAAACCAGTACAAGAAATACCAAGGTATCGTAAGAAATTATACCTCGGGTGACTGCATTGCAGCCTTCACCCAAAATTTTGAAACTTTAATGGACCATTACCAGGTCCCATTGTCTGAATGGAATATAATTTATATGAGAAGTTTATCAGGGGAGCCTCTGAAAGTCATAGAGACTATCCCCAAAGACCTCAGGAAAGATTACCATTATCTAAAATCAAAGATTATGGCACATTTTATGTTAGATGAGGCAGGTTACAGAGAACAATTCAGCAAGTTGAGCCCCAAACCGACTCAAACGTTCTCTGACTACCTCTGCTTAGTCCGAGATATATTTTCCAAATGGACTTCAGCAGCTAAAATTGATAAGAACTATCAAAAGTTAGAAGATCTTATCATCAGAGATAAAGTCATTTCATCTATTCCATCAGCATTTTCAAAGTTTTTGCAAGAGAATGAATGCACAAGTGTGGATGAGATTGAGAGACGTGGTTCGGCTTATTACACAGCCAACAAACATTGTTTTGCCAGTGAAGCTACTGAAACCAATTTTGTAGCATCGGCTAACTATGACAAACCCTATAGTAGGCAAAAACCTTATAAGCCTACATCTGAGAAGTACAACCATTGTAAATATTGTAGAATTTCACATCATCAAGGTGAGATGTGCGACAAGTACACCGCATATCTTACATATTTACAGAACATTGTAAACAGACAAGATAAGGAGTGTAAATCCTTTAGAAATTTGCGTAAATGTTGTCTCTGTAAGGCATATGGACATTATCGCCATGATTGTAAAGGTAGGCAAATGACCAAGAAAGCCAATGCCGCCTTATTTGATAGTTCATCATCAGATGAAGAGTAATCAGAGAAACACCCTGTGAACTCAGCACAGGCTTTTGATATGTTTAACGCAAATAAATGTACTGTTTGTAATACTTTCTATGAAGATGGTATTTTAACATGCGGCCACTCCATCCCTATTGCCAATGAAGAAGCTAATTTGGTAGTAGATTCCAAAGGCAGAATAAACATCCATCAAGGATATGTGAATGGCAAGCCTGCTACAGTCCTTCGGGACACGGGAAGTTCACTGATTGGACTGAAGAGAACGTTCATAATGCCTACAGACTATACAGGCAGGCACGTAACATGCAGAACATTCTCGGGCAATATTGAAAAGTACCCACTAGCATGGGCATATATTCAAACACCTTTCCTCACTGGGAAAGTAAAATGCGCAGCATTAACAAACCCGGTGTGTGATATTATAATTGGAAATTTACCAGAGGTAAATGATATGCCTCATGACATAACATCTCTTTGCATTAATGAGATCACAACATCACCATCAAATGTCATCATTGATAATGTTGTACCACCTAATGAATGTATGGTAGCTAATGTAGCACTAGGATCTCATGACATCATTGATAACACTGTTTCATCACCATCTGATATCATTGAATGTGTGAACGCAGTAACCAGATCTACTGCTAGAATGCAAGATGAAATTAATCAAACTGAGGCGATAGAAATGCTTAGCCCAGTATTACTACCTCCGAAAACCATGAAGGAGACGTTTGTAACAGCCCAAAAGGCTGATCCTTCATTGTCAAAATATTTTAATCTGATCGGCCAAAAGCCAAAGTTAACCAAAAATGCAAGATGGCATTTTGCTTTGAAAAATTGTATCCTCACCAGGTATTATACCAGAGGTAACAGCACAACAGAGCAAACTGTTTTGCCAATTGAGTATCGTAAGCAAGCCTTACATCTTGCCCATGATATACCTCTTGCAGGGCATATGGCATACGCTAAGACCAGATCAAGATTATTATCACAGTTTTATTGGCCCAAATTCTGCAATGACATTAAGCAATATTGCAGGAGTTGTGACATCTGCCAAAAACTTGTAAAGAAAGGAAAAAACTCACAGGCAAAGTTACAAGTTACTGACTTAGCCAGTCGACCTTTTGAGAAAATATCTGTCGACATAGTGGGCCCTCTTAATCAGATTACAACAAGAGGGAATAGATATATATTAACTATTATTGATCAATGTAGCCGCTGGCCTGAAGCGATTCCGCTAAAGAACATAACTGCCAATGACATAATGGAAGTTTTCTTCCATATATTTTCACGGATAGGATTTCCAGACACTATCCAATCAGATAGGGGAAGTCAGTTTATCGCCGCATCTACTCAAGCTTTCACCAAAATGCTAGGAGTGAAGCAATGGTTCAATTCCCCGTACCATCCTCACTCGAGTGGAATTATAGAAAAATTTAACGGTGATTTAAAGCACATGCTTGCTAAAGTCACGCAAGAGCACCCCAATAACTGGGACGTATATTTACCTGCTATTCTCTTTGCTTATCGCGAGGTGCCACATGCTAGTACAGGTTTCTCTCCTTTTGAACTTATCTATGGTGCCAAACCACATGGCCCATTAAGCATTTATCATCAAATGTTAACTGAATCCACTCCTTTACTCAAACCCATATCATCATACGTATATGTTACATCATTGCGTGAAAGAATCATCAAATCTTGTATAATTGCAAAGGATGCACTAAAATTATCTGGTGCTACATATAGACAATATGCTGACAAAGGTAACAGGACAATAATGTTGACACCTGGACAGGACGTTCTTCTCCTCCTACCTAGTGACAGACACTTATTGACTGATTCTTGGCAAGGACCATTTAAAGTGACGAGCCAGATTTCACCTGTAGACTACGAGATCCAAATAAAAGACAAACACAAAATATTCCACGTCAATATGCTAAGACCATATTACAACAGAGACAACGAACAAGACGATACAACAGCATGTACAGTGATAATAGACCACGAAGATGACGAGGCTAGTGACGAAATTCCAACACCTGCATTAGACACGACGAACTGCTTGAAGGAAATTAAAATCAATCCAAAGTTAACTCAAGCAGAAACAGACAGTTGCAAACAGCTCATACAGCAGTACAACACCATTTTCTCCAACAACCCAGGACAAACAGAGTTAGTACAGCATTACATCACACTCACGTCAAATACACCCATAAAATGCAGACCATACACCATTCCATTGCATTACAAAGAACACTTACATCAAGAGATCATCAGCCTAGAGAAAAACAACATCATTAGACGATCCCAATCAAATTTCTCATCTCCAATGGTCATAGTACGCAAAAAGGACAACACAATAAGACTCTGTGTCGACTACAGAAAATTGAATAAGATAACTCTTTTAGATTTAGAGCCAATGGCAAACGCTGAAGACCTATTGACAGAACTGACAGACGCTAGGTTCTTTACGAAGGTAGACATGACGAAAGGTTACTGGCAAATAGCAGTAGACGAACAGAGCAGACATTTGACAGCTTTTGCCACACCTTGGGGACTGTACGAATGGTGCAAACTTCCATTTGGGCTTGTCAATGCCCCAGCAACATTTGTACGTATGACACGACTTCTACTAGTAGACATACCGAATATTATCTGTTACATAGACGATATTTGTGTTCACACAAAGACGATGACAGACCACATAAAGACATTAGAACAGACTTTTGAACGCATTAGACAGCACGGACTGACGGTGAAGCCTGCAAAAGTAGACATAGCCTATCAGGAAATATCCTTCTTGGGGTACAAAATATCTAATGGCTTTGTCACGACAGACGATAACATTGTGTCCAAGATACTAACACTCTCACTTCCGACTACGAAAAAGCAAGTCAGAAGTTTGTTGGGACTTATAAATTATTATAGGCAGTTCATACCAGATTTTGCTGAACTGACCGAAGTATTTACTAACTTACTAACAAAAGATAAACCGGAGAAAATTGTAAGCAATGAATGCCTAAAATTTGCATTCCAGAAAGTATTATCGTATTTTTCTGATAATAGCTTAAACAATCCCATTCTAAAATTGCCCAATTTACAAATCGATTTCAGATTACGCACAGACGCGAGCTCCGTGGCGATTGGAGCAGTCTTGTTACAGGAGCACAATAACATCCTACATCCTGTGTACTTTGTCTCCCGAAAATTAAAACCGAGAGAACGGGCTTGGTCAACACCTCAGTTGTAAGTCCTAGCTCTAGTGGTGGGTATAACTAAATTGTCCAGATTCCTCCTAGGACGTCATTTTATTGTGGAGTCTGACAGTAGTCCATTGAGATTTATCAATTCAGGTGTACCTTCCAATCAAATGATAGCTCGCTGGTCTCTTAAGCTTCAAGATTACAGCTTTGAAGTTCGACACATCGCGGGCAGAACCAACACGATTGCCGATCTTTTGTCCCGTTGTCCGACCGACCCAGTAAGCACCAATGTCTGAGTGCAGTGTGTAAAATACACTCAGACCAACACAGCCATGTATCAGTGAAGTTTTTTTTCACGAAAGCTGTGTATGTCTATATGATGTGATAGGGTTTATTCCCAATATATATAGGTTTCTTATTTGATTATTAATGTAGTGATTGTCGTGAATAATTGTGTAGTGTGTGGTAGAATGAGAACTTTATTAATTGTATATATTACGAAACAAGAACAGTACCACGTTCGCTCTCAACTTACCGCAAGCGAACTGTCAAATTTATCCGTGGTAGCTGCATTTGGATACCTATCTTTAAGAAAGGAGACAAGTTCCAATGTGGAAATTATAGAGGAATATCACTACTGTCCACAAGCTATAAGATACTATCCGCAGTATTACTAAATAGACTAAAACCATATTCAGAAGACATATTAGGTGACTACCAGGCGGGTTTTAGACAAAACAGATCAACAATAGATCAGATATTTATCTTACGACAAATAGCCGAGAAACATTGGGAATATAAAAGAGATCTCCATAACATTTTTGTGGATTTTAAAAAGGCTTATGATAGTGTCCATAGGAATAGTCTATGGAATGTTATGCAGGAATTTGGAATACCAAGGAAGTTAATTAACATGACCAAACTATGCATGGAAGATACTTATAATATAGTAACATATAAAGGCAGGAAATCAGACCCCTTCCAAATAACATCTGGCTTGAAACAGGGTGATGCACTATCGCCGCTACTCTTCAATCTGGCTCTAGAGAAAGTTGTAAGGAAGGTAAAGGAGGAATGTGATATTGGAGGAACATCCAAGCTGCTTGGTTATGCAGATGATATAGATATTATAGGGCAAAGTGAACAAAAGACATTAGAAATATTGACTCACTTAAAGGAAAAAGCCCAACAGATGGGGCTGGTTATCAACCAAGATAAGACAGAATATATGGTAATTTCAAGAGACGGAATGGCTAAAAACTCTGGCCACATACAAATAGATAATATGACCATTAAAAGAACGGAAACATACAAATACCTGGGTACAATCTTCAACTGCTCCAACATCATAAGGGAAGAAATACAAACTAGAATCAACTCTGGAAATAAGATATACTATGCACTACAACATCTACTAAAATCAAAGGCGCTATCTCGTAACACCAAAATCACAATATACAAAACACTGATCAGACCAGTTGTGCTGTATGGCTCTGAAACCTGGAGTACAACGAAAGGAGACGAAGCCTTGTTACAAACCTTTGAGAACAAAATTTTAAGACGCATCTTTGGACCCATTAGGGATACACAAAGTGGAGAGTGGAAAAGAAGAAGTAACAAAGACATTTATGATTTGTTTAAGTCCCCGCTAATCACTGGTATCATGAAGGCTAATAGACTACAATGGCTGGGGCATATAGAAAGAATGGAAGATAATAGGGAAACAAAACTCGCTTACACTCAGGAAATAAATGACCGTAGACCCCGAGGTAGACCAAGAAGGCGGTGGAGAGATAATATACATACAGACCTACAAGCACTTGGAATCAACGACTGGCAAGAGAAGGTCCACCAGAGAGACGAATGGAGACAGATTGTATTTGCAGCAAAGAACCTCAATGGCTCGGAATGCTGAAGAAGAAGAAGAAGCTGCATTTGGAACTTATCCAGTGATATTTTAACTCCGTGTGTGAAACTGTGACCTGAACATTGACATCTACACCATTTCAGTCAAGCGAAATCCAGAAGTTTTTCCAGTTGAAACAACCAACACATGAACGATCAGAACATTGCACATTCCGTTTTACTACAGCAGACCGGAACAAGTGTGTTCTACAGATTTCAACATCAGCTGTTCGTGTGTACTTCCGGATGATTTAGAAATTTAGTTCAAAATTAGCAGACGACAAATAAAAGCTTAAAAAGTTATAACACTTCTAAACTATTGACGATTCAATAATTTCGAATACACGAATTGTGTATTAATATTTTTCATTAAATGTAATCTTAGAATCATATCTTGATTAATTTATTCATACTACCGACATTTTTTCGCTAGTATGGAAAAACATCAAGCTATGACGCTGAGAAATAGAAGAATTATTGTAAGATAGTATATTTCTTAATTTTTGAAGTTATGTCCCTTTCATTTAATTGTTATTACATTATTACACCAAGGGCATTAATTGAAATGTATACGATGATGTATTGTGTATAAATAGCCATGTTGTTGCCAGATTGTTAACACGCCAAGAAGCCATCTACTGGGCATGGTAGAGTGTTACCGACATTGCAGACCGACACAAGAACTCCTGGCCAAATGAGGTCATAGTTTGAGCGTTGAATACGACTTATATAAAGACATATTACGGTCTTGTCGGATGTTTTTTGTCATAAAAAGCATATTATTACTTTTTTTTTGAAAGGCTGCGAGGTAGTTGCTTGGGAAGCTGTTACTACCGATCTGACTGGGTCAGTAATGCAATTAAGGTAATCAGCCATCGAGAGGATGAAGCTTGATGAGTGTTAAAGGTTGAACACCACATGTCTTTAGATACAATGTCCATTTCTTATGTGTTTCTATGCCAAGATGTGTGTGTTTATGTATTTCTACACCAAAGTAAATGTATATAACAGAAAGGTTGACTCTGACAGGTTAAAAATATTAACCCAGTATTGTATATAGAGTGTACATGAAAGATGACATCTTTCATGAAGAAGCCCCGGGGGAGCATGTCAGAGTCTAATGTATTGCCAGCAGAGATGCAGGGACATCGTTACGCCCGCCAGGCGAATAGTCCCTAGCGGGGATGCTGTAACATCGTTACGCCCGCCAGGCGAGTATTAGTTACCTGTCCTGCGAGGTTGCCGGCTGACGAGACAGCCAGCGGTCAGGCAAGGACAAAGCAGGACGCACGCAGGCCTCGTGAAGCCACTTCAGGTGGGCAGGCGCGTTGCGAGAAATAGCCAGACAGCTCTGGGACTCGGACTGGACTGGACGTATGATGGGAGAAAGGCTTGTGTAGTTCTGTGGCCCGAAAGTCGAGTGCTTGTACATCTTGTGAGACTGATTGTAAGCTGTGGGTTGCCTGTAAGTGTATTGTTATAACTTATGTATTGTGATGATCATCTCTAGATCGTGATCTGTAAATAAATCCATCGAAACTTCGTGCCGTTGAGTCTCAAGTCAAATCACGTTGTATTTGTACTGTCTCACATGTGTTAGGTTAACGAGCCAGGTTTAAGACCCTGACAGTTCTGTTCCTGACGTTTCTCTTGCAGCTGCCTTGCATCAATAATCATGTACAGTTCCTCGTTCTTTTCTAGAGCCACAATAAATCATAAACAGAGCAGACAAACCAGCCAACATACAGTAAAGCATAGGCAGAGCAGGCTAACCAGCCAACATACAATAAACCATACACAGAGCAGTCAATACCAATCATCTCATTTCATCTTGTACCTTGCGGTGTCGAGGTGAAGTATAAACAGCGGTTGAGTGCTCGCTTATGGGCTTCATGTATCGATATTCCCATGGACCCTGCTATTCCCCATTTACATAGTCGGCCTCTTCCTCTGCTTCCATCTGGTATGTACATCATTGCTTGTGGTATATTGTTGATAACCTGCTTGCATGGCCAAACCATTTGACTTTTCTAATACAATCTAGCGCTGCTATGACCCCCACTTTAGTCCCGATATCATTTCTGATCTTCTCTATTCTTGATAAATTGAGTATTTGTCTCAGGAATCTCATTTCTGTTGTAATTTTTCTTTTCTGTCATTGTCCGGGTATGGCATTGGTAGCATAGAGCTGGAAGGAAGATTGTGTTGTAGAGTCCTTTCTCAGTAACTAATGACACGTTTGTTCTTTAGTATTGTTTTTGATATTTCATCTACTTTCGATCTCTTTGCCATTTGATGATATTATACTTCCTAGGTACTTGAAGCTCTTTACTTGTTTCAGGAGGTGTTCGTTTAGGTGAATCATTGTTGTTTCTTCTTTGGTTATAATTATTACCCATTTTATTTGTGCTAATTTTCATGGTACGTTCCCTACACATTTCATTTAGACTATTCATGGTGTAATTCTTTTCTTTTATGTTCTGTTTGTCATGCAGTGTTCTTGCGGTCTCTGTTTGGCTGGTTTCTTTACATATGCTGTCTATAAAGGTTATGAACAAGAGAGGGGACAGGACACAACCTTGTCGTACTCTGGATCTTATGGTGAAGGGTTCTGAGTGTCCTCCATTTGTCCTCACTGTTGTTGTACAAGCTTCTACATAGGTTTGTTAAATGTGTACTCACTCCATACCTTATAAGGATTTCCCACAGCTTGTTTCTATCGACTCTATTAAATGCCTTTTCTTGGTTAACAAAGGCTAAGTAGAGTGTTTCATTAAATGTGATTGATTTTTCTATAAGTTGTCTAAGAGCAAAAAAAAAATAAGCATACACAGAGCAGACAAACCAGCCAACATACAATAAACCAGACAAATGAATCAACATACAATAAACCAATCAACATACAATAAGCCTGACAAACCAATCAACATATAATAGACTAGACAAAGAGCAGACAGATCAATCAATATGCAATAAACCAGACAAAGGCAGACAAATCAATCAACATACAATAAATCAGACAAACCAATTGTCAGAATCTCCAATAAGGCTTTAGAGAGTTGATAAGAGTTAACACAAGTCTAGTAGGGAGACACCAGACAGGAGAGACACCAGCGCTATAAATAGCTTCACAAGGGGACACATTAGTGTCAACCAAGGGGCCAATAAGTACAAGTGGGCGAGGGCTTCCCCCAAGCCATTGGGAAGCTTGGCCTACGAGTAACCGTGAAGTGCCCGGTTACTAAAGCTCACAAGCCAGCGTGCTTGGGACTCCATGCACGCAAGACTAGCTACTGCACGGAGGGGAGAGCGTCCGTGCTTGTCCACGCAATGTGTAGCGTGTGAACAGACCCGACTGGAGACGGTAGATAGTAGACGTGTTCTTGACAAATGCTATAGTTTCTAGGCAATAGTCAAATATTAGGCTGTAGATTTAGATTGTGATTATTAGCATCATTTCTCACTACTTCATTGCATTCATGTTGTATAATGTTAATGAAGCACACCGCTCACAGAGCCATTAAATTATCAGCTCTAAATAAATTGCATTCCTTTTGCAAATGTCACGAGTTGTTATTTCGTGCTGTGCAAAAGTAGGGGAGTCCTGAGAACCCTGTAGCAAGCAAGTCGCTGACACCAATCAACATACAATAAACCAGACAAATCAATCAACATACAATAAACCAGACAAATCAATCAACATACAATAAACCAGACAAACCAATCAACATACAATAAACCAGACAAACCAATCAACATACAATAAACCAGACAAACCAATCAACATACAATAAATAAGACAAACCAATCAACATACAATAAACCAGACAAAGTGCAGACAAATCAATCAACATACAATAAACCAGACAAAGAGCAGACAAATCAATCAACATACAATAAACCAGACAAACCAATCAACATACAATAAACCAGACAAACCAATCAACATACAATAAACCAGATACAGAGCAAACAAATCAATCAACACATAATAAACAAGACAAATCAATTAACATACAATAAACCAGACAAAGAGCAGACAAACCAATCAACATACAATAAACCAGACAAAGTGCAGACAAATCAATCAACATACAATAAACCAGACAAAGAGCAGACAAATCAATCAACATACAATAAACCAGACAAAGAGCAGACAAATCAATCAACATACAATAAACCAGACAAAGAGCAGACAAATCAATCAACATACAATAAACCAGACAAAGAGCAGACAAATCAATCAACATACAATAAACCAGACAAACCAATCAACATACAATAAACCAGACAAACCAATCAACATACAATAAACCAGATACAGAGCAAACAAATCAATCAACACATAATAAACAAGACAAATCAATCAACATACAATAAACCAGACAAACCAATCAACATACAATAAACCAGACAAAGTGCAGACAAATCAATCAACATACAATAAACCAGACAAAGAGCAGACAAATCAATCAACATACAATAAACCAGACAAATCAATCAACATACAACAAACCAGATAAATCAATCAACATACAATAAACCAGACAAAGAGCAGACAAATCAATCAACATACAACAAACCAGATAAATCAATCAACATACAATAAATCAAACAAAACGATCAACATAAAATAAATCAGACAAACCAATCAACATACAATTAACCAGAAAAAGAGCAGACAAACCAATCAACATACAATATACCAGACAAAGAGGAGACAAATCAATCAACATATACAAAAACCAGAGCAGAAAGCCAACTGTACAAACATACACATTTTATTACAAAGTATTTCTGTTCAGTAAAAATAAAAGATAAACTCACAGTGAGTAACAAAACCATATCTCTGGCTTCCTATTGTATGCTTAATGAATGAACTGTATAGTGAATACAATCAATAATATGAAGGCAAGGCAGAAGACACAATCACAAACTGAAGATATATTATATATCTTAGGTAGCAGAGGGCTGGGTACATAAACTAGCGGCTTTTTGGAAACAACAATATAATAGCCAGCCCAGGGACAAATATTTGCTGACAATTACACGATGACTTAACGAAAAACAGGCCAACTGACAGGATAAAATAAATAAACAAATACAACCTGGTTAACAAAAATGAGCAGTTAACGGTTATGGTAAATATAGCATATAATTACAATCTGGCAAAGGGACCACACAATACACTGGCAATGCCATGAGCATGGTCAGGCCAGGATGTGGTGCCAGCTCTCCATGTTCTCTATGGGAGGGAGAGACTGAGCTCCTATTCCTTGGTGCACTCAGGTCCACAACATGTGAAGGTCCTAACAGTTCACAAACTCACAGCTGGTTCCTGCTGTGAGACTGTTTTTAGGGACCGCAGTTACAATCTGGCAAAAACAGAGTACATTTACCTGGCAAACAAATGACAATCTGGACAACTGAATCAAATGACAACTTAACCAACAACAAACAATTGGCAACCTGGCATGTTAAAATCCACCATTAATTCCCCCACCTAAAAACAGAAAGAGCAGAAGTTATGACATGAAAGAGTGATGTAAAATATTCTTTACAGTTAACAACAATCCCTCAAAGTAAACAGAAAGCAGAGTGTACAGCAGTTAAACACTGTAGGTGAAGTTTACACAGTTAACATTCACAACAATCTTGTTTTATTTCATCCGAAATCATTAAAGTGAGGCATAGATGTTCAACTACAAACTGAGTTATATCATGTGGATCAGGCGTGGTCTAATCAACACAGTACACCAACCATCCTTACTATCGCAAAGGTCATCTTGATAGGTATACTGTACTTGGGGATAGATCTGAAGACAACACTTTCTGCCTCTATTTTACAATGTCCATTCAGCATCTTTAGGCACCTCTACCCCACATTAACTCACATGCAAGGCTGCACACCTCACTCAACCATCCACGATATGATTGCCCCATCATCTGTGCCATGTTAAATAAACCCACTTTATCCTAACTATTCTTTAACCTGCCGCCCCACCCAGTTGTTACATTAACCCACATTACCATAATTATCCCTTGACCCTTCTGTCCCACTGGGCTGTTATTTTAAACTCAAACAATAATTCAGGAAGAAAATCAAGGCTTTTGAACATAAATGTTCAAGAAAAATGTTTACAATACCAAAGATCACAAAGAGAAAAAGATACTGGAATTCTACAAGATCTGGACAGGGGGAAAGAAAGTTGGCTCATAAATGGCAATTAGTCTCAGAAACTGAAATACCTTAGCCACTGTACCTGGCACAGACTTTAGCCATTGCACCTGGCACTGACCTTAGCCACTGTACCTGGCACTGGCAGAGTTCAGAATGAATCTTTCTGTCAAAATGTGCTTCCAAGCCAGGAATTCTTTCTACATTTACTTACTCATTGCTACCATTTGTATTGTCTGTTGATGTTCTCATGCCTTTGTGTCTATTGATGTCAACTGTCAGTTGATGCTGTGAGACTGCAATAACGCAAACTATCTGCAGAGTCCACCACATAACTGCTTCTCTACTGGTAGGCATAACAAACACAGCCACCATAAGCTCACCTCATCAGGTGCTGACTCAACAGTGAAGTCATGTCTGTTCTAAGTCTGTGTTGTACATTCTGCTAGGCAGTATGTTGAACATACGCTCATGCAGTACATCCATGTATATCTGTGAAGCCCTCTAGCTGCTTTGCCTTCCATGTTGTTCCTGCCATTATGGCGTTAAGTAGTTTGCTATGTTGTTTCATTGTTTTTTCTTCCAGCAGCATATATTTTATATTGAGTTATTCTATAACTTGGCTGACTGTTTATATTGAGTTGTCCTATAACTTGGCTGTGTTTATACTGAGTTCTGTAACTCGACTAGTCTGTTTTTCCACTAATGAAACAAGCAACCAACAATCAGCACCACAAAAACCCACCACTCGTCTCATACCAACCGCCTCTATGGCAGGTTGGTGAAGCAGCAAGAGCTGTGAGCTAACCCAGGTTGGTGAAGCAGCAGGAGCTGTGAGCTGTCCAACTAACCAAGGTTGACTTCAGCAAGACATACTATGTGTGTAAGTGCACCACAATAACAAACAAGCGCTTCAATATCCCAGCACTTAAGATGAGGTACAAACAAACAGATCAAACAGTACACGTTTAGTTTAAAAACACCTTCCCAGAAACTGTCTGCTCTACATCAAATCCACATTTCTACAGCTGAAGAAAAGGAACCCAAAAGAAAAACAAAAACAACTACAATAAAAAATAAATGTATATGTTAATCAATAGTCCAAACTAGAAAAAAAAAACTTTCCTGAAACAAGACAGGCCAAAGTTAAATCCCTGGCACTTCAACACCAACAGGGACATCCTGGCACTTCAACACCAACAGGGACATTCTGGACTTCTCCAATGCAAACATTACAAAGGAAGAATCTGTTTTCTGTTCACAACTTGACTTTGATCAATGGGAGTCCATTCTAGATCCTCAACATGAAATACTTACTACTTCTGTTGCTGTGTTAACTTCCAAGTGAGCGTGGACCCTCAACTATTTCATGTCAAGACCCCCCTGTCTGTGCTGTCTCTTGCAGTTCCTTCCACATCCTTCCCAGAAGTTGACATTTGTATTACTCCATTCACAACTTGAGTTTGATCAAAAGGAAACAATTCTAGATCATCAACATGAGTTTCTTCACGTCCTCTGTTGCCATGTTAGCTTTAAACTCAGGAAGGACCCTCAACCATTTTGAATCAAGACCTCGTTCTGTCCTGTGCTGTCCCTTCAGTAGCTTCCAGAACTGTCCTTGGTGTCTGCATTTCTACTCTGGGTGTTTTCTGGGCTTCCCCGTGTTTCTTCAACCTTGTGGTTTGTCAGTGGCACTACCAAGTCAAGAGCTTGATCTGACTTTTCAATATAATTAGGTCAAGTCTTCTTTATTGTTTTGTTATCTTCATCTCCAAAACAAGGGTCAAGTTTTGTGTATTACATTGGTCCAAAGAGAGCCTTAATAAAACCAAAAAAAGCAATGCCAATAAATTAAGTATGGATTTTCATGTGCCTACAGCATTTCAAGCTGGCATTTAACACACAAATCTCAAATCAAGAAGACATTCTTAAGTGTACAACACAAAAATATATCCATTGTAATTAACATGAAATGTACAAAAACAAATGTCTCCCAAATGCCTGCTTCAGGGAAAAGAAACTCATGGCTACGACAGATTTGGATGACAAATGCCGATGTTTGTGAAAAAGACTGCTGTATTCAAGCAGTCATCGTTGTGTTCATGCCGTGTGCATTACCCTCCAAGTGATCTTCTTCGTTCCTCTCTCCAGGGCAGGATGTTACACCTAGTTAAGCAGGTCAGAGGTCAGCGTATCCGACTATGGTGTGCATGTGTGTCAGGTTGACATCCTCTAGACAGATTCCCTCCATCTACTCGTGGCTAGGTTTACATTTTCCTAAAAATGTTGCTCTTTGTGATTTCCCGTTGTTATGGGACATTTAATGTTTATAACTTGCTCACGAGACCTCCTGTTTTTCACCGCATACCTCCAATTGATGTAAACTCTTAGCACTAGCACGATTTCAATGTGCTACTAGATATGACAGGCTGCCAGACTAACCACGCATCCATCTGCTCTCTCTGGCAATCATCAAACAAAACAACAAACAATACACTAACAAACAAAACCCTGAAGACAGGGAAAATACCAACCAAAGCTCACACGAGGGCACTTGTCACAATGACACTACACACCAGAGAATGTGTGAGCTACCTCACAACACGGGGGTGTCTCGGAATCACATTGCTCAAACAGTAACACTGAAACACTCACAACACTGGGGTGTCTGGGAATCACATTGCTCAAACAGTAACATTCAAACACTCACAACACTGGGATGTCTGGGAATCACATTGTTCAAACAGTAACACTGAAACACTCACAACACTGGGGTGTCTGGGAATCACATTGCTCAAACAGTAACACTGAAACACTCACAACACTGGGATGTCTCAGAATCACATTGTTCAAACAGTAACACTGAAACACTCACAACCATGGGATGTCTCGGAATCACATTGCTCAAACAGTAATTCTGAAACACTCACACCAACTGTTCACAACAACAACAACAAACACAACAGATTGTGTTACTCAGCAACAATCATGCTGATTTCATATTGTAAAAGTGCATGGCAGTTAAATGTTATGTGGAAAGAAACAAGTACCCTCACAAACACTATTAATGACAGGATGACACTTGGAACAAACGATACGATCCCAATAAATATGGCTCTCAAAAATTCATCCTAAGTCCCTACACTCAGCAAAAGTTGTGGTCGAATGAAAAGTTGTGACAAATTTTTTGCATGATGAAAATTGCTTATGTTTAATGAGATTATGCTCCTTATAGTGTTTTTCATTGAAGACTCACCTATATCAGTGGTAATCATGAGCCTCTCTACATAAACACATACACCAACTACCGTGGCAACCAAGTGATTGCCATCTCACTGACCCTGGTTTAGCATATCAATAGGTGTGTATAACTATATTAATGAACACAAGACTTCAACTTCTACATTATAAGGAAATACTGACATCTTATCTTTTAACCTGGGATACATGATAAAGTTAAAAGTTAGTTGCACATCCTTTACAGGATGTCGCAGTCAACGCTAGCATATTTTGGCTGTTTGTGATTCCTGGACAAGTTTATGTTCAGTAGTTTGCCATTGCTTTCTGAACAGGCACATACCATTGTATGAAAACCAACACAAGGCTGTCTGCTGCCAAATCGCCTGCAGCTGTGTTCAAACGCAGTATGCGGGATTATGAATAGTGCCAGTAATCCCTTTGCTACAGATCCGGCACAGTATAAGGAAATACTTAAACCTTATCTTTTAACCTGGGATACATTATAAGGAAATACTTAAACCTTATCTTTTAACCTGGGATACATTATAAGGAAATACTTAAATCTTATCTTTTAACCTGGGATACATTATAAGGAAATACTTAAATCTATCTTTTAACCTGGGATACATTATAAGGAAATACTTAAATCTTATCTTTTAACCTGGGATACATTATAAGGAAATACTTAAATCTTATCTTTTAACCTGGGATACATTATAAGGAAATACTTAAACCTTATCTTTTAACCTGGGATACATTATAAGGAAATACTTAAACCTTATCTTTTAACCTGGGATACATTATAAGGAAATACTTAAATCTTATCTTTTAACCTGGGATACATTATAAGGAAATACTTAAATCTATCTTTTAACCTGGGATACATTATAAGGAAATACTTAAATCTTATCTTTTAACCTGGGATACATTATA
Source organism: Cepaea nemoralis (assembly GCA_014155875.1). Taxonomy (NCBI): domain Eukaryota; kingdom Metazoa; phylum Mollusca; class Gastropoda; order Stylommatophora; family Helicidae; genus Cepaea; species Cepaea nemoralis. The sequence continues at coordinate 170,992 of JACEFZ010028125.1, forward strand.
AGGAAATACTTAAATCTTATCTTTTAACCTGGGATACATTATAAGGAAATACTTAAACCTTATCTTTTAACCTGGGATACATTATAAGGAAATACTTAAATCTTATCTTTTAACCTGGGATACATTATAAGGAAATACTTAAATCTTATCTTTTAACCTGGGATCTATACCCAGGGTCAATTAAGTCTGCACCAACGGCAGTACTCAAAACCACAAAATGTCTATCTTGACCAAGAAATCACCATACCTGTACACTATGCATCCCAAACAATGTAAGGTGTATTACTTAACTGTTCTCATTTGGTCTGAGTTTGGTAAAGAATCTATCTATCTTCACTTTAAATGTGTAACACAGTATGTTTTAGATCAGATGTATATATATATATATATATATATATATATATATATATATATATATATATATATGCCCACCCTGGGAGTAATGCACTCATGACTTTTTTTTGTAGCTCTTGTCCCTTCTGGGCAACTGGATTTGAAATCACCTAGGACTGAATGAGTTAAGAAATGACACGAAGACTACATTTTAAACAGGAATAGCTCAAAGCCTGCACCTTTCCCAAGTTCTGTACTAAGAAAGCAATTTGTGGGTTGTTATCTACCAAATGTAGTTCATGAATGTTAAATGAACATTAACTTTTAACACTCAATATTCTTGGTCATGGAGATGTGGATATACAGAAGAATATGTTATATTTCTTGGAAACAAAAACAACCAAATACAGAGATTCTAGAAAAACTGGGAATGAAAAGAGTTGAAAAAAATAAAAAAGAAGCAAGTGAAATATTTTGGCCCCATTAAAAGACACAGCACTCTTATAAAAAGCCTTACTGGATGGTAAGGTTGAAAACAAGCAAGCAAAGAGATAGACAACGATACAAGTGGGAAAACACAGCGAGATGGACGAACAGCAATCTGACAGAATGTCAGATGTACAATCAAGGTCAGAGACAGACAGGCTGTTAGAGATCCATTGCAGCCAACCCTCATTGTGGAGATGGCACCTGACTGATTGATCCTTGACATTTCTATCAGTATTGAACACAATGATCACACCTGTGTGTTCCATGGACTATTCATAGACTGAAGCCCTTAGATCAAAGGATGGGAGATTTGGGCTTGAGTTAGTTGAGGATCTGCGTTCCAGTGGGAGGTCAAAGGAAAGACAAGACTGGCTTCATTTGGGAGGTTAGAGACAGCAGGAGAAGAAGCCTTACAGTTCCAGATTTCAGACTAACATCCTGACCCCATTTCTCAACAATGAATGTTCAAAATGAATATGTTTAAACCCCAGGTGTTCACATTTTCTGGGTCAAATCAAAAGGGGAAGAACAAAATAAAGGGCTGCTGAAATACATTCACTCTGACACTTTATTAAACCAGACCGCAAAAACCACAAACCATGTTACAGGCAACAAGCAGCAAATACATTAAGTCAACACAAATTTGCCAAATAATATGAACTACAGTCAACATACAACACCCCAGTGGAATCTGTACGCAGGATAAAAGTGAAATCTTTAAGAAAAACTAAAAAAGTAATGGCAGGAGAAAACGTGTGGCAATCCACAAAGAGAATCAAGTGTGGTTTCATCACAAATCTGACACTAGTCGTCTCCCTCCACCTCATCTTCTAGCAATCATTAAAATCAAATGTACACAACCAAAGAGGTCAAACTGCACAACCAGAAACTGTCTCTACAGGTACCTTCAGTTAAAAGCTTCAGTAAATACAACCCTTTTATGGTGACACAGATCAAAGAATTCTTGCCCATGCCAGCAGTATGTTGACTTATTTTGTGACATTTCTAGATGTAAAATCTTCCGTTCTTAACTTCAACACGGACGTGGACGTTCAGTTGGTTGTAGCTGCTGATGTACTGGCAGCGGTGGTTCTAGTTTCCACTAGTTTTTGCTTGAGAAGGGCTGGGTCCTCGATAATGGCTGTGGTCACTTTTAGCTCGGTCAGATGCTTGATGACCTCATCATCTGTGCGGGTCAGTTTCTCTGTGGTCCTCGTCATGAACTCGCTGGTCCGAGTGGTCACCTCATGCTGTTTGGTCAAAGGTGGACACATTTAATAAAAACAGAAATGTTGAGGACTACTGGAAGAGATCAAGTATTATTGTGTTTGGTGTTTCTCAATTACTATCTGGCATTCAATAAGACAGAAATTATAAATGCAAACAAACAGATATGATAGTCAGTTTACAAGTACTGTGGTAGTCAGTCTAACTATCGTGGGAATATATGTTGCATATTTCAGTTTAATGGATCATTGTTTTGCTTTATTTTATGTTGAGTGACTAAAAGTATCATTGCTTTGCTTTATGTTGAGAGTGACGTAAAGGATTATCGTTCTGCTTTATTTTATGTTGAGTGACTTAACCCTTTACAAGGCATAGCGTCTGATTCCGGCCGATGCGAGAAAACGATCGTAGCGGCCGACTCCGGCCGATACTATTATGCATTGTAAAATCGCGATCTCTCGGCTTTCCGACACTTCCGACGGCTACTTTCGCTTTCGCCTACAGCTTGACAACGTGGCCGCCATTTGTAAACGCGATAGTATCAATTTAAACGGACTTTTAAGGACAATTTTTGATAGTTTTCGGGATTTTTACGCTGTTTTTCAAAATGGATTTCTGCGATTCTTCAAGTGATAGCCGAGATTTCGCTAGGTTAATTTTAAATGACATTAAAGGGCACGAAGTTGACTATTAATCGGAGCTAGATATCAGTGCAAAGCGTTACTTTGCATTAGCAGTCGTGAGTCGGACTTTAATAAAGAAAGTGATTATGATTCTGAAAATGTGTTTGTATATTGCCGTATAGGTGACGGAAAATCACAAACAACATGCCGTATTTCGTAAATATTTGTGTTCATGTATGGATTACCGGCAACAATCACGTGAGTAACATATTCTGCATGCTTTTCCCTTCATTGTGTTGTTTATTTAACTAAAATCGGTTGACTAACACCTTATTTGTGATGTTTTTACTAACGCGACCCGAACTTTTTCCAAACCTGAAAAAATCTTGCCCGTTCAGGGCTACAAAATGGACAAGCGTCTGCCCTGTAAAGGGTTAAAGGATCGTTGTTTTGCTTTATTTGATATTGAGTGACTTCTGCAGTATGCAACTGATGAGATGCAGCAAAATATGCCAGACAATAAATGCAACCTATTGTTTGTGTCTTCATTATTCAAATTCAATGTGGGGAAAACAATGTCTTGAACAAACACATGTGATCAAACTGAAGATCTGAGAGTCCACAAAAGAGTAGCAACGGGACAAAAGACATAAGTAGGTTCATCAATGATCACCAAACTGGTCCAATCACCCGTCTCCATGGACTTCCGCTGACCATGAAGTGCCTAAAACCAGTAGAAGCAACCTGGCACAATCATTCATTTCCATGGACTCCCTCAGAAGCAACCTGGCACAATCATTCATTTCCATGGACTCCCTCAGAAGCAACCTGGCACAATCACTCGTTTCCATGGACTCCCTCAGAAGCAACCTGGCACAATCACTCGTTTCCATGGACTCCCTCAGAAGCAACCTGGCACAATCACTCGTTTCCATGGACTCCCTCAGAAGCAACCTGGCACAATCACTCATTTCCATGGACTCCCTCAGAAGCAACCTGGCACAATCACTCGTTTCCATGGACTCCCTCAGAAGCAACCTGGCACAATCACTCATTTCCATGGACTCCCTCAGAAGCAACCTGGCACAATCATTCATTTCCATGGACTCCCTCAGAAGCAACCTGGCACAATCACTCGTTTCCATGGACTCCCTCAGAAGCAACCTGGCACAATCACTCGTTTCCATGGACTCCCTCAGAAGCAACCTGGCACAATCACTCGTTTCCATGGACTCCCTCAGAAGCAACCTGGCACAATCATTCATTTCCATGGACTCCCTCAGAAGCAACCTGGCACAATCACTCGTTTCCATGGACTCCCTCAGAAGCAACCTGGCACAATCACTCGTTTCCATGGACTCCCTCAGAAGCAACCTGGCACAATCACTCATTTCCATGGACTCCCTCAGAAGCAACCTGGCACAATCATTCATTTCCATGGACTCCCTCAGAAGCAACCTGGTACAATCACTCATTTCCATGGACTCCCTCAGAAGCAACCTGGCACAATCACTCATTTCCATGGACTCCCTCAGAAGCAACCTGGCACAATCATTCATTTCCATGGACTCCCTCAGAAGCAACCTGGCACAATCACTCATTTCCATGGACTCCCTCAGAAGCAACCTGGCACAATCACTCGTCTCCAAGGACTCCTGCTGACCATGAAGTGCCTAAAGCCTGTAGAAGCAATAAGACCAAGCCAGGCCTGACCCCAGCCAGTCAGTACATGACCTGGCTACATCCTGACATCTCTCTCTGAACATGTTCAGCTTCAAGAGCAGTGTCTGGGCTTGGAGAGAGGAGGGAGAGCCCCACATGTCTCCAGGAGGTGGTACTTTGGTACCTGGTTGGGAGAACAGTGTCTACACCAACCTCACATCTGATAGATGCCAGACCATGCCTCAGCCCAGACAACCAATCAATCTTCATGGATTTATTATGGAGATCAAAGCTCCTATGGCCATGCCTGGATGGCATTGAAAGTAAACACATGCCAAGTAAATCCAAGATGTGCTTAGCCAGCCCAGATAAGAATGAAAAACAGGAGGTTCCATATACCGTTGTGCATATTAAAAGTGTATTGCCATAGACAGCTTACAGGGAACATTGTGCACACCAGTCTGGTATGTATTGTCATTTGTTGTTTTTGATGCAGCAGCTGGGATTCCTTCATCCAGTCCAATGCCATGTAGTGATACATGCGAGTGTTCACCAGCTGTTGTGTTGTTCCATGTAGTGATACATGCGAGTGTTCACCAGCTGTTGTGTTGTTCCATGTAGTGATACATGCGAGTGTTCACCAGCTGTTGTGTTGTTCCATGTAGTGATACATGCAAGTGTTCAACAGCTGTTGTGTTGCTCCATGTAGTGATACATGCAAGTGTTCAACAGCTGTTGTGTTGTTCCATGTAGTCATACATGCAAGTGTTCACCAGCTGTTGTGTTGTTCCATGTAGTGATACATGCAAGTGTTCATCAGCTGTTGTATTGTCCCATGTAGTGATACATGCGAGTGTTCACCAGCTGTTGTGTTGTTCCATGTAGTGATACACGCAAATGTTCACCAGCTGTGTTGTTGTTCCATGTAGTGATACACGCAAATGTTCACCAGCTGTTGTGTTGTTCCATGTAGTGATACATGCGAGTGTTCAACAGCTGTTGTGTTGTTCCATGTAGTGATACATGCAAGTGTTCACCAGCTGTTGTGTTGTTCACTGTAGTGATACATGCAAGTGTTCATCAGCTGTTGTGTTGTTCCATGTTATACAAAGATCGTTCAGAATGTAATGCACCACATTGTTTTTCTCAGGAACTGTTAATAAAAAATCATGACATTTATGACATCGATATGTCATATAAACATCGGTATTATTCAATATAATCCCCATGAACTTTTATGGCTTTATGCCAGCGCGAAACAAGTGCAAGAATTTCTTGCCTGTACCAGATTTTGTCTTGATCATGACCATTCCTTCATCATCTTCACACCTTGTCCCACGGAGTACATCTTTAAGTGGACCAAATAGATGAAAATCAGAGGATGCCAAATCGAGATGGGCTAGTACAGTCTAACTCAATTTGGAGATTGCTTTCCGTGTTGCCAGACTTGTGTGAGGGCGCACATTGTCGTGAAGGAGAAGTAGGTCTGCTAGATTCTTGTGCGGCCAAACTCTGTGAAAATGATGATCGAGTTTTTTTCAATGCCTTAATGTCAGCTTGCGAACTGATTGTCTCTCCTCTTGGCATAACATCCACAAGAGTCACACCTTCAATGTCCCAAAAGACAGTGATCATGACCTTTCTAGCTGAAGAAGTTGTCTTAAATGTCTTTCTTTATAGTGACTGCGAATGATGCCATGCCACTGACTGTCTTTTGTTTGTCTCAGGTTCAAAATGACATGCCCTGGTTTCATCACCTGAGAACGATCTTAGCCAAAATTTCTCTCCACCCGCACTGAAATGCTCCAACAATTCAGAAGAAATGCTCATTGAAATGCTCCAACAATCAGAAGAAATGCTCATTGAAATGCTCCAACAATTCAGAAGAAATTGCGTTCCTGTGCTATCAGTGGTCATTTGTAAGACTTTGAGGAACCCATCTTGAGCAAACCTTAGAAAATCTGAGTTTTTATAACTGCATTTGCACTACCACTGCTGAGTGACAGCTGTAAGGCCAATTGTTGAGTAGTTAGTCGACAGATCATCCTCATTGCGCATAGAACCATTTAGTAAATAAGTGCTCGGATCCCCTCCTCAGTAAATCCCGCAGCGTAGCTGTTTTCGCAGTCTGATGGTTGAAGATTCAGAGTCATCACTTAGTTCTCGCAAACATCTTATTTCTCGTAGAGCATTCAGTATATTAGTCTGGACCATGGCTCATCCGCTCTCCGCAGTAGCCTTACCTGTAAGCCTGCTCATTTCCTTATAGACCTGCATGCCCTGGCATGAAAATAAAACTAATCTTTGCCAGCCGTAACCGCCCAAGTGCACTCTCTTCGGATCCACCTTATCTCTATCCTCTTGATCATGTTCATTGAGTCGCTAAGGAAACATGCCCTAGTGAATGTCTGTGTCTCAAGTCATGTTATTGCTCTACTTACTACCATGACTTCCATAGTCAGGCTACTTGTGATCAAGGCAAAAGCACCATAATCTTCCTTCTCAATTCTCCCTCCAGCCTGAGCCACAAACTCCTCAGGCATCGAACGACCAACACATCTGTGTAATTGACAGCATTACACTCTAAAGAATTCTCGAAGATCAAAGCCTGTACTTTTGCCTCCACAGCAGCCAGATTTTCTTGTCTACATTTTCTGTCTAGTTGTGATGTTTTGTAATCACTTCATTTTCACGTAAAGGATGTTGAGTAGTGATTCACCTATCAGCAAGAATAATGCTCTCAGCATTTCAACATTTCTGCGTTGGTGGCTGTGGCAGGATGTACATAGCGTAGCCGATCAAGCAGCTCCGTATCCTCCACTTCCTGATTCTTTGATTCTCTGAACCCAGCGACTGACTGACTACTACTGTCAACTGCAAAACTTCCATACACATCACATAGACGCTTGTGAATGTTCACAAAAGTTTCCTTCTCTACTTCAAGAAATTCTATTACAATCTGCTGCTTATAACGCAAGTTGCTAACACACTCCATTTTAACAGTTTAGGGTAGTCGTATTATTTGGCAGGTTGGGTTGAAATTTGGTGCACAAAATCAGCAGATGTCACATTCGAAGTGTGCAAAGTTTCCCACTTCTTTCTTGCTAATGCTTCCTGCACAATCTTTGCGACATGCGGACGAGCATTATCGTGCAACAAAATCACACTGTAAGAAAGCATGCCAGGTCGTTTATTCTTGATGGCTTTTTGCAGCTTGTCTAGTGTTTGCATGTAGTGGGTAGAGTTGATGTTGACACCAGGTTCTTTAAAGTAGGCCAACATTAGCCCTTCATGGTAAACAAATGCGCTCAGCATAACCTTACCAGCGGAAACCTGTAACTTGAATTTTTAGCTTTTGGTGATCCAGCATGCTTCCATTGCATGCTCTCTCTTTTGCTGCTCGGCTTAAAGTGGTGACACCATGATTCATCACCTGCCACTATGCAGAAGAGAAATGCATTACCCTCCACTCTGTAATGCAGCAAGTGGTTCAAACACCATCCCATGCGTTCGTCTTTTTGGTGGTCGGTCAACATCCGTGGTACTCACTGTGAACACACCTTCCGATATTGCAGTTTCTTACGAACGACCTTTTGAATTGTCCCAATTGACACATCAAATTCTTTCACTAGCGAACATATGCTTCGACAACGGTTCATCTGTACTTCTTCTTCTTCTTCTGCGTTCATCCGGAGTTTTTTTCGGACATGATTGCGTTGTGCCTGTTTACAGCAGAGCTGCGTTCTTGCGCCGTTAGGCCGACACATCCGACTTCTGCGGGCATTTGTTGACCAGGTTAACCTTCCCAGGGCATCTGTACTGCTGCATCAATTTTGGCGATGGTTTTTTCTGTTGCAACAATATGCGCTTGACCCGGCCGTCGAAGATCTGTCGTGAACTGACATCCTTTCCAAAACATTCGTGCCCAGTCTGTCACTGTTGTCTTCGACACACATTTGTTATCCTACGCTGCCTGCATTATTCGATGAACGTCCACTGGTCGACATCCTTCAAATGAAAGAAACTGAATCACCTCTCTTTGAGCTTCTTTGGACGGATTTTGGAACATCCTGGCCATTTTCTCAACGGTCAGAAACAGAACCTATGCATCATGGGACGATAAGCACGTGCTCTTTTATTCATTGGTCAGTACTTATCACATGACTATGACATGATCACGTTCAACGTACGCAATTACGCGCTGTGCGGCACAAAGAGATTTAAAATGAACGCTCCTTAAATTTCTTCGTCTCCCAGGCTCTGTTAAATAGCTTGTGCAGTTTCACCAGAATCCTTCTCTCTTTTTTTGGCAGATTCACCAGAATCCTTCTCTCCAGTCTGCTGGTATTTCTTCATCTCCCGGGCTCTGCGAAATAGCTTGTGCAGTCACTCTCAAGGCTGTGTAACCTATGCTAAATAACTTGTGGAGTAACTCTCAACGTTGTGTAACCTCTGTATTGCTATAGACAGTCTCCTTCTGACTTCCCTTGAACATCAGGCTTTTAATGATGGAAGCCAAAGGTTAAACATTTGCCAGATTTGAAATGTAATTAAACGTAATTTTGGGCTGACATGTATTGTCTGTGGACATTATTTTTTTTTAATGTTGATCTTCAGCGTCTTCTGACATGACAGGGCCATCTGCTCTAATCATGTGATATTGTTTAAGGACTATTATCTGCATGACACTGGTTTGCCACTAATTATGTTAGTTAGTCTTTCCTCTTGAGCCTAAGGCGGCGCATAGGGCAGAAGTCCTGTCTCTCCATGCCTGGCGGTTCGCTGCTATCTGTTGTAGATCTTGGATATTTACTTGGCCATTGAATGAGCCTTCTCTAATGATGGTTCTACGCAGGGTCTCTCTTGGTCTTCCCCGTTTTCTTTTCCCTACCGGTGACCATATGAGGGCTTGGTAGGGGAGTCTTGTCTTGTCCATTCTGAGTACATGGCCGATGTAGTTCCAACGGCGTCTTCTTATGAAATTGGATACTGTATCTTGCTTAGTCTCTTGTCTTATTTGCGAATTGGTTCTGAAGTCTGTCCAGTGGATGTTTAGAAGTCTTCTAAGACATTTGTTCTCAAAATTGTCTAATTTTTTATCTAAAGCTACCGTTGATTTCCAACTTTCACATCCATACGTTAACACTGGAATCACACAAGAGTTGAAGATTTTAAGTTTTGTGTGTTTGCTGAGTGTCTTTGACTTCCAGATGTTTGACAGTTTGTTGAAGGCACTAGATGCCAGTGCGATTCTAGTTGATATTTCTGGTGTTGAGTCCCCTGTGGATGTCATTTTGCTTCCTAGGTATGTGAAGCTGTTGACTTTTTCAAGAACGTAGCTGTTCAATTTGGTCTCATCTGAACTGTTGGTAAGATCAATAGTCTTTGTTTTTGTGGTGTTAATTTGGAGACCAATTTGCCCTGAAACATTTTGGAGGTGGTTTATTTTCTCTTGAGCATCCGGATGTGTTGAACTCAAAAGCACTATGTCGTCGGCAAAGTCCAGGTCTTCTAGAATTTTGTCAACCCAATGAATACCCATATTTGTGTTGCTTGTGCATTTGCGCATGACCCAATCGATAGCTATTCCAAAAAGCATCGGTGATAAGACACAACCCTGTTTCACTCCTGTTTCGACTGAGAACCAGTCAGAGTTGCCTGTTTCTGTTCTTACGCAGCAACGTGTCTCTTTGTAGAAAGATTTTATGACGTTGGTATATTTGGTAGGAAAACCATAGATGTTAAGTAGATTCCAAAGTGAAGGACGGTGGATGCTGTCGAAGGCTTTTTGAAAGTCGACAAAGTTTGTGATTAATTTCGACTGGAATTCTACGGAGTCTTCAATGATTATTCTGAGGGTGAAAATGTGGTCTATGCATGACCATTTTGGTCTGAAGCCTGCTTGTTCTTCTCTGAGCCTTTCATCTATCGCCTTTTTCAATCTCTCAAGTAACATGCTACAAAAAAGTTTTCCTGGTACTGACAATAGAGTGATACCACGCCAATTATTGCAATCAGACATATCGCCCTTTTTAGGCAGTTTGAAAATTACACCATCTTTCCAATTAACTAATTATGAGCGGATACAATTGTCACAGGTTTCATCGATACACGTTTCTCATGATACTTTGTACATAGATGTTACGCAGGTATTGGGATAGCATTGTCTTGCTCCTACCAGTCTGATGTTTCACCAGCTTATCTGACATCTGATTTTGTCTGTGTTGCAAATGCTTCAATGAAGTGGATCAAATGTGCTGAAAACCCATTCCTCTCATAATGTTCTATAATTTTGATGGCCTCATGGTAGTCTATAAAGACCTAAACTGTATCCCCTGCATTTATAAAAGGAAGTTCTTGTAATGAAGATATGGTCCCTGGTTCCTCAGCCCTGTCTGAAACCTATGTGTACTTGTAATTCTAACCTTTTCATGACTTGTGAAGAGAATTTTACTAGTACGAGTATGATGTAAAAGTGCAATACTATGATAGTGTATGCACAATTTCAAACGTCCTGTCTGTGGGAAAAGAGTGTTAATTGCTCCCATCCAAACTTTTGCTTTTTTTTTTGTTGGTTTTTGCTTCGCTACGGAGGTCACGAGTAGCAAGCATCACCTGGATCTTTTCTCCTGGGCATGCCGGTGCGTGGGGGAATGAACAGGCAGACAGATTGGCTGGCTCGGCAGAACTTGGTGGAGTATTGATGCATGACAAGGCAGATGTGGTTGCGGCCTTGTGGGAGCACGTGTACACCTCGGAGGAGCAAATGGATCACCATAGTCTGGTTAGAATGAGGCGGCGAGGAGTGACGAGGGGATCTGGCCGACGCTCGACGCTCAGAGGAAAGGCGAGACGGACATATAATCAGATTGCTACTGGAACTATTAGTGTTGGAACTCTTCGCTGGTTGCTGAGGATGGGGACGGAGCGCTTATGGGAATGTCCCGAATGCTGTGATGTCGGTTCCTAGATCAATCAATCAATCAATCAAAACTTTGGGCTAAACAGACTGTTACAGATCCTCACGCATAGTTGCTGATAGCTTCTCCTCCTGTGTGGATTAGCTCCCTTGGTATTCCGCTTTCAGATATATTATCTGCTTTGTCATACCTTCACACATTCACTCCTTTTATCTTTCTAATACATTAAAAAACCAAGTTAGACACTCTGAGAGAGACAACTTCAGGAGTTAGTCTCGTAAACATGCCCGTTAGAACAGTCTACTCAAAGACCCGCAATACAGTGTGTTTGTGCTGGCAGACAATGCTTTCAGTGATGGCACAAGCTTGTGGCCAGGTTGAGTAATCAAGACATAGAAGTATAGTAAGTCTTCTAGTAACAGTGTGATGGAAATATAGGTCAGTAACAGTGTGATGGAAATATAGGTCAGTAACAGTGTGATGGAAATATAGGTTAGTAACCATGCTCCGACCAACTTGCTGTAACTAACTCTGTCTAGTACACATGGAACCATGGACCTGGTCGCTGCATTCAGTAAACATGAAACTTCTGACACTTTTTAGCTATATCTGTTATTGTTCTATCTTTACCTTACCTAATGCATTCAGGCCAGAATTTTGCTTTTCAAGAGAGAAAACCTATTATTTCTTATTAACAATTATTATAACATAACCTCCCTTTACTTGTCAACCATGTTAAAAATAATTTCAGCTGATATACATCGATCTCCTATACTGTTAAGGTGCTCAATCCACTTACATTAAATGCCTAATGGCTTTAATTAAGAACTAACAGGAAACTTTTTTTTTTAAATTAACAAAAATATGGTGAGGGAAGAACAGAAATATCTCAACCTGGAAAAACATCCCTCACTGATCTGAAAGTCTGCGACAGACAAACTGAAAACACAGAAAAGCTTGCAGCACAGACTCAAGACAAGTAACAGCCAAGCTCTGGGAGGATGCCTTTGTCAAATTGATACGTATATGATAAATTAAAATGTGAAAACAAAACACTGCAAATGACAACATGACGCTAACTAGAGTTGTAACTGTTGGCAACAGTGCTTGTGCTTTTTAGTGCCAACAACAACAGATACAATAAAAGGGCAATCTCATGGCAGATGCTGTCATGGGAGAGATGGGCAGGACGTCACATAAACTAGGTTACGGCTTTGTGACCAGTTGTCTTCCACTCTGATTTCCTTCTCAAACTGCTATCCAAAGGTTGGGTAACTATATTATGGCTGTGTCCAAGTGTTGCCATGACATCCATTTGAACCATTTGTGACGTCACACTCTATTGCCAAGCTCTCAGGACAATCAAGGGACAATAAACTATTGTTTCTTTGTGGACATAAATGAGACAATTTTTTTCCAAAGCAAACAAAGGTGGTAAATAAAAGAAGAAAAAAATATATATATATAAATGCTAAACTGTTGTTAAAATAAAGTTTACAAAACTGTTCATAAACCAAAAATCAAAACACATTCACAATCATAAAGGAATAGAAACAATGCACTATCTATGTTCTGACACATTAGGACATAAAAATGATATGAGCACCAGAGATGGACGAACAGCAGTCTGACAAAATATACAGTCAGGGCAAGAGACAGACAGTGTTGGAGATCCATTGCAGCCAACCTTCATTGTGGAGATGGCTCCCAACTGATTGATTGACTGATTGATATGAGCATTGATGATGCTCGTCACTGGCAGATTACAAAAAGCAAAATATAAAGGTCTAACAAAGCCAGTCAGGCACCTCATAGGTGATCAAACAACAGACTTCAGGCTAGCAGCCTGATCTCACACTGCCCAAACATCTTTGACAGATGAGACTTGTCAGTCAGACACCTCATTGGTGATTGAACAACAGACTTCAGTGCTAGTAGCCTGATCTCATACTGCCCAAACATCTTGACAGATGAGACTTGCCAGTCAGGCACTGCGGTTCATCAAAGAGAATAAGCACTGATGTAAAGCACGAAGTGTAGACTACAACAAAGTCTACAACATAACTAGAGGATAACATAAACATCCAGAGGTTGATGGACAGCAGCCTGAGTGTACAACCACAGCTAGAGGCAGAAAATGCTGCAGATTCATTGCACCTTCACTATGTGAAGACAGCCATTGATTGACTGACTGACTGATGCCTTACTGGAGGTTGGAGAGTCCAAGTTTTTGGAAAGTAAACCTGTATAAACACTCATTGAAACCACCAGTCTCAGCCAAAAGGCCCGGATATCACAGTTAAGCTGTAAACTTCAGCATTTTACACTTATAAATATCTGATCAAGTGGTGATCTTCAGACTGAGACCTGGCCACACACCGTCTAGTCAGCAAAGTGAAAACTGGACCAACAGCTATATGTCCACGTGAGGAGGGCAAACAAAACAGCAGAACATATCCCCTCCATGACTGCTGGCTCCATGACAGATGTCAAGTGACATCATGGCCCCATTCAACCACGATGAAAGACAATGTTTGGTGATGAGGAAAACCTAAGATGGACTGACAACTTTATAGGAGCAAATAAAGGAGAAGATATATAAAAGCCTACAAACTGACTGTAGGGTACATTAACTCCCATTCCTGAGACAATTCCACATGTAGTGAACAAACCTACAAGTAATAACTGTCACAGGCACCTTGCCGTCCTGACAGGCGATTCTGTGCTTCAAACAAGGCATTATTACAACCCATGGCGGTAGCGAATGTGACTGGAAAGACCAATTTGCGCAATAAATGTTCGTCCACAATGGGGGATTGTGATCACATGGTCATTTCCACCTTCGCGCACTACCTGACGTCTAACACGCTCAGTGTCTGACCTATCTGTATTCATTTTCTTCTTTGTCTTTATTCCATTTCTGATCTCCCCCCCCTCCTCCCCATGCAGGTAGATCAGCAGCGACTTGCTCACAAGATGCAATAACACTGCCTGTGCAAATTATGCCCCACTTGCATCTTTGTACTGCAGTAGAGGTATTTTATTTATCTGTAATTCACCAAAAACATGATGTCCGTTGGTATTGTACCTTCGCCCATCCTCCTAATGTGTCCTATTTCAGTGTCATGTGTCTTATCTAAGTCTATGAAGATTGAGCATGGAACAAAAGGTTACACCACCCTATCTTTCCCACACTTCAGTACTGGTGATCTTATCTTGCCACTTAATACCAAGTATTAACAAGTAACAACACAGCCAGTTACAGATGTGGAGAGTCTAGGGCTGCTGCCAAACCAGACTTAACTATTGCCTTATTCAGAAGAAGTAGCTGATGTGTTCACAGCAAGTGAATCTGGAATTCAGTCACTTCAGCAGAATAATATCAACAGTAATCATGCCTATAAAGTGAACATGCACATCTAAGTCTGCTCTTTGGATGTATTATTATAGTATTATTGGCATCCACATCATCATGTGACATGCCGATAAGCTTGAGCAGGTCATGTTTTGCCATCTCACATGATCACCAGTCATGGATCACCTCCATGTTCTTGTTGTGACCATGCCAAGTGGTCAAGCCATCCAGATATTTACTTCGCTGCCTTCCTCTTGTTCTTTCCCCTCAATCTTGCCAGTTGTCATCAAGGTTTTCATTTATTTATTCTTATAACATGTACAAAATAATTTTTGTACTATTTGCTTCTTGTAGGACTTGCTCACTGGTTTTTCTATCTGTCCCATGGTATTCTTTGCATTTTCTCAGAAACCATGTCTCTCTGCTATTAGATGTTTTCCAGTTTGTCTGCTCATTGTCTATGCTTCACATCCATACAAAAGTACAGGCTTGATGTAGCACTTTAACGCTCTTTTTGTCGTTGCAAATGACATCTTATTGTCCACAGTTAGGTTTATTCAGTCTGGGATGCAAACAAAGACTGTCCCCTTTGTTGTTGTACACTGAGCTGGCCAGACTGATGACTGTTCACCTGCTCAGATACCTCTGCCCAATGGGGGTCAAAGATGTGTCTCTTTAGCGGAGACAGTTTCAGTCTGTGATCTTGGTACTGAGGAGACAGCTTGGTACTGATCATCATCAGGTTAGTGAATCTCAGGACTGATGTTGGAATCATCAGAACATGTCACTTCATTGTCCCCTGATCCCATATCATCTTAGTCAGTTCAAAGACAGTGCTCACTTTATCATTGCATGTCACTTAACTGTTCCCTGTTCTCAGCATCTCATCAGATTAGCCATATCACCTAACTGTTGCCTGTTCTCACCATCTCATCAGATTAACCAGTCAAAGGCCGGTGTTAAGACATTTCTCCATGCCACCTCACTGCAGCAATTCTTTTCAACTCTACAGAAGTCTTACTGTTTGGTACACATCTGCGATATAACTGTTTCTTGAATGTCCTTTACTTTTCTTTCCCCCTGAATTGTACTCTGGTATTTTCAATAGCTATTATACCTCAAACTATGACCAAGCCAGGTCAGTTAGATGGGCCTGAGGTGCTGAACAAAACAACACACACTAGCAAGCATAAAACAAGTTATTTCTAAAACACTGTGGCTTGCAATCAACAGGTGCTATTTACACAAACATGCACTATCCCCACTGTATGCCAAACACAAAATGAAGAAAACAAGCCATACTAAGGAAAAACAAAGCTGATTGCAGACATGACACAAACACAACCGAGAGAGGGATGTTAAACCGTAGTGAGACATTTTGTTTGTTCTTAATTGCCTTCCCTCACCTGAGTTTCTGTGAAAACATCAGTGGCATTAGCATCGAGGTCTTCTGGCAGTCCGTTGACAACTAAATGGGGAAATAAACGCAAAATAAGTTGATTCAACCTAAACCAGTCTATAGCTCACGGAAGTGAAAGCGCATCGTATTAAACAACCTACATAGTTTCATCAATACCCTTTTCTGGTATTTATAAGTTTGAGAGCTTTCTCGTTTCGTTCTGGATTTCCTGGCCAGATCTAAAAGGTTTCTGTTAACAGTGATGTCCCTTGCCTCACCATCATCACCTATCCACAAATCCCTTGCTCTCTTGCCTTGTATCACAGCCATACCGCCTTTTGTGGAGCCCAATCTTATAGTTTTTGTTGTCTGTGGCAGTTATTTTACTTGTTACTGTGCTGTGCATGTTTAAAACAGAAATAAAACAAGCTGCAAAATTGAAAGCACCAGGATTCTTCCAGAAACATACATCAACGTCCAACTCGTGGAAAAGCTGTATGTTATATATCTGAGACAGTATGGAAATTGGTTTTCACATACCGTTTAAGTTTACCGGGAATAAACTGGAATATTTTTGAAACCGACAGTTCAAGGACCAGAATTGTTTTTAAAATAGTTAGAGGTTGAGCGGGAGGGCATGACCGGATAGCGGCAAGGCCATCTTCCATTGTAACTAGTGGTTTCTCAGGGATAGGAACACCGGATGTAATGTACACGTTGGGTTCAAGCTGTCAGATGGAGAACGGCAAACTTTAGAGGCAGCATAATTTATGAGTACAGGCGGCATTGGAAGTGACCTTGGCTGTCAGAATAGAACGCCATACTCCAAATTTATGGTGGCGGGAAAAAGTACATGAACTCAGGACCATGAACTTCAGAGACAATGTAGATTTGGGTTAATGATATGATGGTAGTATGCAAATTAAGCAGGGTAAGCGAGGTACTGATTGGATGACCGTAGCGAGATGAGAGAAGCATGGTCACGTGATTCAAGAAAGGCGCCAACTCGAGAAGTAATATATACTTTAGGATCCAGTCAGTTTGAGAGTGTGAAGCAGGAGAGAGTTGGTCAGTCGAGAGTGGACTCCGGGAGCGGCGGGGGTCTGTGCCCTATTGGGGCAGCCCAAGGAACATAGTAACAGGACTTCAGAAATTGTGGCTAATCCGTGCCCAAGTCTGTATAGTATCTGTAGGAGGAGGAAGTGAAGGAAGACGGACAAGCGCCCATGCTAGAACTCGTCTGAATCACTGATAGGAGTGAGAACGACTAAGGATCTGTGAACGGAACCTACCCAAGGCAGACAAGCCAAAGAAGGGAAAGACACGCAGAGTCCGAGGGTCGCTTAAGTGCAAGAAAGCCACTTGAGTTAAGAGGACCGCCAGCCAAGGAGACCGCTCGTTAGTTGCAGTAGATGGCTAAACGTCAAAAGGACGACCATAGCCAGGGACACTGCGGTTGGAACCACGCAGGAGACTAAAGGTCAGATAGGACGGAAAGGTCAAGTGGGATCCACGACAAACGAGAGGTGGAAGAGAGAAATCGAATTTCAACTATGGAACCCAGAAGATCGACTGGACGGCAGAAGAAGAATGTAAGTTGACGTAAGACTTAGACCTAATTAGTTTAATTGTATATTATAAATCAGGTACCTTAGTTTAGAGAGCTATAGCAAACTACCGTAGGTGAACTTACCGCGTAATCATGAACGACCGACAAATGTCAGGACTGAGTGCAGCGTCCTGCAAAGGGCCCACACCTAACTAGCTAGCTAACTATAATAGCAGTCTAAACAAGGAAGCGTTGACAAACTACTGAGCGTTAACCCACTAAAGGGATCACGACCGGGCAAAGGATCAGGACTGAATGCGACGTCCTGCATATGACCTATATTTAAATGGCCGAAATAGAGTGTTGGGAGTCATATTAATCGGTTAGATGGGCAGAGTGTGGATAAACTATATATGTGCAGGTAAATTAAGTAATTAGACTAAAAGATTAATGATAACTAGGCGGGTCAACACGGCATGTAAATATGAAAAGATGGCAGTATTGCAAGAAAACAAACACAGAGATCGGGTCTAGCAGACAAACGTGCACCTGAGAAGCGATCACGCTGGGTCAACCCAAACAATGAGACCGGATGACAATGGCTCGCCCGAGACGGAGCGGTATGGAAAAGAATGCGTGTCTTTTGTCCGACTAGACAGGGGTGAAAGGAGGTCGTGCTTCTGCTGTTGTGTAGTTGAGTTGGCCTGGCGTGGTACAGGCAACGAGTTCAAATCTTCGGGTAAATGGTTAAATACTTAATGTTGGCTGTAGGCGGCGCGTCGGGAAATAGGCAATAATAATATTAGTTAAACATATGTGTTCACAATAAGGTTCTTAATTTATGTTATGGCTAAGATATACTAATACTAGTATAGATAAAGAAGCGATAGATGTTAAGGACTTTGTAGGTAGTGAAAGACTAAGGTTGATTGTGACATAAAACTCACGGGTATTGTTTTATAATGTTTCAGACATTGTCTGGGTAAACTGGAGTTGCCTAGACATACCGGGTATAGCTGAATAAACAGTTACCCGCTGAACAAGTTGGATGGGAGCGAATTAATTCCCTGGGTATATGGATTGATGGATCAATCTGTGGATCAATGGGTATTTGGGCTGAATACATGTACCACTAATAAGCCTACGGAAAGATAGTTACGAAACAAAGGCCGGTGTAATTCCTAGCTTTAGTCTTTTACTTCATGCGGTTAATAGGTGATCATAAGTGGCATTCCCCTAACATCCAGTTGCATAGGCTGTTAAACTATCTATCTCTCCCTTGTGAGGTAATGCAGCATCGTATTATTACAGTTCAATATGCATTATGTGTCTGCAATGCATGTACTGATTACTCTATGCGATTATGTTGTAGATTGTCACTCTGTTATTGTTCAGAAGGAAATAAATATATGATTGAGTTGTCTTTTATTTCGACTTGTCAGTCTGAAGTAATATAAGTTTAGAGACCTTGTGAGGCTGTACATCTCTTCTATAACCTAATAACATACACCACGAGACATTGATGATGCAATAGTATCATTAACTATTGTTCTCACGCGGAGACACGAACCTAAATCTTTCCTATCCCTTACTCTCATCCTTTTTCTCCTTCTCTCTCTTCATCTTTCTTTACTATCAGAGGTAGTGTGTAGTAGGCAGAGTTCGACTGAGGAACGAACTTTTAGGCTTCACACTATTTATATCATTTCCCTCATCTTTCTCTCCTCTCTCCTCACTTCCTCCTCCTTCTCCCTCTTCTTTTCTCGCTGTCACATATCACCAACCTTTCTCATCGTGTTGAGTTGAGATGAGATGTCTGGAGTCCAGAACTGAAATCACAGCACTTGGGACATTCCCTGATGTGCTCCATCCTCATTTGCAACAGTTAAAGTCCCACTACCAATGGTACCAGCTGCAGTCTGATGTGTCAGTCTGGTCTTTCCTGAGAGTCCTGAGTGTTAGTCAGATCCTCTGGTCACTCCCTGCTGCACCATTCTCCCTAGGCCATGGTGATTCATCTGTTCTCCCACACTATAAACATGATCGCAAAGGGCCCTGACCACGCCTGCCTTATCATGCACCAATACCCCACCCAGTGCTGCGACCTAGCCCATCTGTCCGCCTGCTCGTTTCTCACCACACCAGCATGTCCTGGGGAAAAGATTCATCGGATGCTCTCTATCTTTGATGGTTTAAATTGAAGCCTGTCTGTCTTCACCCTTCTCTACATGCTCTGTAGAGTCTCAACATAGTTACACTAACAATCAAACATGTTGTCATCTGTCTCCACCCATCTTACAGCCTGTACACATGTCACTGATCTCCACCTGTCTTACAGACATGTCACTGATCTCCACCTGTCTTACAGACATGTCACTGATCTCCACCTGTCTTACAGACATGTCACTGATCTCCACCTGTCTTACAGACATGCCACTGATCTCCACCTGTTTACAGACATGTTGCTATTTCCAAACGACCTATCCCTGCTCAACCAGTAACAGATCTATAAGCTACTCTGAAGATTTAGAGTTTGCTTCTCCCTTGTGCTCTCAAAGGACTTAGTTCAACAAATTATGCAGCATTGTCTAATTATTTCTCCTCTAGATCTTCTTCCCTTGACCACTCATTGGAACCTATGTCCTTAGGCAACTCAATGTTGGAACTAGGCTCCATACTTTCACCTGATGTGATTCAGTGATACAAGATAGTGGCGCTGACAACTGTCAACAGTGAAGACATTTTATTGGAATTAATTGTTAGAAGAGATCACAGATGATGGAGATGATAAATAGAAGTGACCAGATGACATCAAATGTCAGATTCTCTGCTCATAAGCTCCAGTACTGGGTATGTTCGGCTGTCATTTCTGCCTGTCCACAAGAATAATGACAGGAGCCTTAGAGTCTATGTGAAAAAACTAGTGAAGCTAAGACTGAAATAGTATCCACAATCACATAACAAAATGTGTTGCTAAAACTGAAAACGTATCCACAATTACATGATAAAACTCGTGAAGCTAAAACTAACAAATATATCCACAATAACATGACAAAACCCGTGAAGCTAAAATTTACAATTCATCCACAATCACACAACAAAACCTGTGAAGCTAAAATGTACAATGTATCCACAATCACACAACAAAACCCATGCAACTAAAACGGACATGACGTCTACAACAGGATACCTGTAATAATTTGCTGGCCATCATGGAGAGCTGATCCAACAGTCTCCTGACACCGTACTTGTGGCAGTCCTGGTGACGGTTCTCACAGAAGTAACGATGGTGTTATTCTCACTTTCAGCTCTACATCATTTCAGAAACAAAAACAAGTAAATTCAACTAGTTACCAACAAATGACACAAACTTGTGTTTCACAAACAGGGACATGATATGAGTTAATTAGTCAGGAGATGTGCGGAGAGACATAAGACTGGTGATATAAGACTTGTGCTATTGTGTGTTCAAATTCAGACTTGTATGGTCTTCGATACCAAAATATATTAAAAGTTCCTGGATAATTCAGCTGATGGATGGTTTGCTTTCAGTGGTTACTGTAATTTTATTTTTAACCATGTCCTGAAATGATCAACCTGTAAAATATGTATCTGGCTTTGCTCTATGTACGGCAAAGAAATAGATGTGAACATTAGCCAGCCTCATAAAGACAAAACCTAGCATATGTTAACTCTTGTCATTTCACACCCTTATAAGAATATCTGTTCTAGGATTATGTGTAACCTTTACCAATATACCTCTAGTGTCACCTCCCACAAGCCTGTACGTAATGTGAATGCCTATGTAGCCTGTGCCTAGTGTGAATGCCTATGTACATTGTACATGTGTGTCTACCTACCTGCATGAATACATCATACCACGGACATAAAAATCACATACTGAATGCATGTTATTGAAAGTCTTGTTTTCTCTTTCTTCTTTGTACAAATGCAGCTAGTGCATGTGTGTTGGTGTATTTAAGAACTAAAAGACTCCACCTGTTTGGAAGTCTATTACTGTATTTGAGAAATAACAGACTCCCAAATTGTTCTAGTGACAACTACACAAGAATTCCACCTGTTTGGAAGTCTATTACTGTATTTGAGAAATAACAGACTCCCAAATTGTTCTAGTGGCAACTACACAAGAATTCCAACTTTTTGGATGTTTATTGTATTTAAGAACTAACAGACTCCCAAACAGCTGTATGTGTATCTCTGAGAGTCAATCTTCAGTCCACAACTGACAAAGCATATGCCAGTCTTACAGGATATGTTAGCTGCCTATTGTTGAAATTGTGAAGACAGAAAAAAAAACACTGGAAACAAAAAAGCTGCATCACAAAGTAAATAACTAAAAATACAATAATGTAAAGAAGAATCAAATGACTGAGGAAGTAATATTATCCTGGTAAAAAGAATCAAGCGGTTGAGAAAGTAACTCACATGACATCCCTGACACTGTCGACAGTAATATCAGCCGAGATCACCGAGGAATCCATCGGCGAATCGTCAGCGCTAGTTAAAGTTGCATCCGCCTCACTGTCAAATGGTAACATATGACAATTTTTGGGGGATAGGGAAAGCTACAACATGCTGGCTGTCAAGTTTGACACAACAAAGGTTGTGTTTGAGGGCAGGATAAATGGTGCAGCTTCCTGGTTGACATGTTTCTGGGGTAATTGGATACATGTTCTTGAGCAGTTATAGGTAAATATAGATGGTTATGTGGGACGTGATTACACCTGTCAGTGCTTTAGGCTAGGGTGGTAAATGGGGATGTTTCTTGTAATAATGTGTGATATGAGGTTATGATATGTGAGGGTGTGTTATGTGGGATTTGACACATGAAAATGTTACATGAGGGTATGGTATGTGAAATATGAAAATGTTACATGAGGATGTGTTATGTGGGTATGTTATATGAGGATATGTTATGTGGGTATGTTATATGAGGATATGTTATGTGGGTATGTTATATGAGGATATGTTATGTGAATATGAAAATGTTACACGAGGATATGTTATGTGGGGATGTCATATGAGGATATGTTATGTGGGGATGTCATATGAGGATATGTTATGTGGGGATGTTATATGAGGATATGATATGTGGGAATGTTACATGGTGACATGTCATGTGGGAATGTTACATGAGAGATAAACGTCACGGAGGAAGCACAACAGAGGGCTTCTGATAATCAGAAGTAGTCCCCCTTCCCAGAATGTTCCCGCCCTTTACCTGCTTAACATTCTCTGAGGGCAGGCCAGCACAGGTCATGACTCCGGGTCTTTCCCTTGCCGTACGTTCGATCTTGTGTTCTGCTCCCAAGCAACCTCTCCCTTGGGGAGGTGAGCCTCATGCACCCGGTGCTTCGTGCCCTCACACAAATCCAGGCACCTGCACCCGTGGGAAACCAGCTTCTTCCCTGGCCCTTGTCTCTGTTGCCTCCACGCCGACACTTTGCGATGCGCTGGCATTCGCCCTCGTTGCCATGTTCCTTGCTCGTACCCCGTTCACGGCACCGCGCTCTGGGAAGCCAGCTCTTCCTCTGGGTTCCTTGACCCCTCTCTTGGTCTCTGCTGTGGAGTATGGTCCTCGCAAGACGACTACCACCATGGCATTGAGAATATGTTATGTGGGGATGTTACATGAATATGCTATCTAAGAATGTTACATGAGGATATGTTATATGATGATATGTAATGTAGGAATGTTATATGAGAATATGTTATGTGGGGATGTAATATGAAAATGGGCACATGGTACTGAGGACATGCGGGAGAGCAGTAGTAATACGGTGGATAATGCGCAAGCCAAGCAATACAGTGACCTGGTTTCAATCCCCAGCCATGGCAGAATTATTTCCCCCAATTTGTACAGCTCTGGGATTAGACCAAACTCATTGCCTGGGCACCAGATAATTTTCACATTGGCTTGGAAAGGCCGCCTCACTTCATGATGGTGCAGCCTAGTATATGTGAAGGTCTGATGCTGTACACACTTTACAGTCTTGCCATAGGGGATCTGGGCTTCTTGTTTATCTTATATGATGATGATGTGTGAATATGTTTGACAAGCAGCTTTGCTATTACATGCAATGACATATAAATAGTAATTACAAATTTGGGAAACAGCAAATGTGAAACTTAGTCTGGTAATTAGAGTTCTGGGGTATTACATGCTATGATATACAAGCTTAATTTGTTAAGTAGAGTTATGGTATTGCAAGCTATGATATGTCGACCTAGACCGTTAATTAGAGTTTTGATATTACATGCAATGATATATCATATTAGGCAGTTCCAGTTGGTTTAGTGCAAACAGAAAGAGTTTGCTTTAAATTTAAGATTACTGTGGGTATAACAGGTGTTCTACATTTGAACAATACCTCTGACTATGCGTTTTCAGTAATTCTGCTAAAGTATTATTCATTTATTCACTTCATATGATACAAAACTCTC
The DNA here is from genome assembly GCA_014155875.1 of Cepaea nemoralis. Lineage (NCBI taxonomy): Eukaryota > Metazoa > Mollusca > Gastropoda > Stylommatophora > Helicidae > Cepaea > Cepaea nemoralis. The sequence continues at coordinate 195,014 of JACEFZ010028125.1, forward strand.
CAGTATGCACCTAACGAGATGTAGCAAAATATGCCAGGCAATAAATCGTGCAACATATTGTTTTTGGCTTCTGTGTTTAACAATCATATTACGTTGGTAAGGAGAGTTTTGGTATTTATCATCATCATCTTGTGCCATGCCAATGAGCTTGGGTGGTTATGGTTCGCCATCTAACACAATCACCAGTCTCACAGCAAGTCTCTGTTCATGTCTCGATTATGCCACTGGACAAAGTCATCCAGGCCTTTATCACTCTTGTCTCCCCTTTGCTCTTATTCCATCCAGCTTGCCGGTTGTCACTTAATTCTCCAGTTTATTTCTCCTCACAACATGCCCAAAAACTGAGGCTGTCTACAACTTCTATAATCAATTTATGATTTTCACCTGTTTCTTGAAGGACTTTCTCTCTCTGTCCATGGTATTCTTTGCATTTTCCTCAGAAATCACAATTCCACTATCATTAAATTTTCCTCACAGATCAGAAAAAAGACTATTCATGAATGAATGGTTTTTAGAGGAAAAGTCAATTTATTAATGAATGGTTTATAGAGGATACTGCTATTTATGAATGAATGATTTATTAGAGGGAAAAGCTATGTATGAATGAATGGTTTATAGAGGAAAAGGCTATTTATTAATGAATTATTTATAGAGGAAGCCATTTATTGATGAATGATTTATAGAGGAAAAGACTATTAATGAATGGTTTAGAGAGGAAAAGGTTATTTGTGAATGAATGGTTAAAAAGGGACAATCGTCTTTGATGAATGAATAGTTTAAAGAAGACATCTTGGTTTTCGGGACACTTTGAATGAATGGTTTATAGAGGAAACAACAATTTGCCGATGGTTTGAGAGAAAGGGGCCCTATTTGTAATATGGTTTATAAGAAAACTATTTTGTTTAAGCATATGACTTTAAAACGATGTATGCAGTTATATGTAAGTCACTGTGCAAGGGGTATGAACGCTGTTTCAAATCCGATTTACGGGCGATTCTCAAGCTGATTAGGAGCAGATCTTTTTGCATCTGATTTCACAATGGTAATGCTTAAGGGCAGAAAGAATGGCATTATTAACAGTTAAAATTGCTAGAATCACAGTGCTAAAATGCCGTTACTTATGTCCTTACAGGATTGTGAGTCTGAAGAACACAAGGGCAACAGTGATTTGATATTCTGAAAATAGTGAGGAAAATCATGTCAAATACCTAATTAAGAAGACGTTGATTTATGAAGGACACAATACAACACTGAACAGATTAAACTAAATATTTGGTGTATACATCCACTTTAGGGATATACACTTTTGCAACAACAAATACACATATACACAAACTGCACTTTCCCTTCATTGTGTTGTTATTTACTAAAACTTACTAACTTTATTGTGATACTAACGGCCCAATTTACAAACCTAAAAAATCTTGCCGTAGGGCACAATACAACGTCTGCCTTAAAGGTTAATGAATGGTTAGAGAAAGTTATTTATAATGGTTATGAGGGAAAAGTTTTATGAAAATATTACAAAAAAGATATTAATGATGATTTAGAAACAGCTATTTTAATGAGGTATGAGGAAACAACAATTTATAATGGTTTAGAGAGGAAAGAGCCCTATATGATAATGGTTTGAGAAGACTTTTATGATACATATACTAAAATAGTGGTATAGTTAATGCTAGAACACTGTGTAAGGGGAGAACGATTCCAATCCATATAGGGTCGTGTAGCCACAGATATTAGAGCAGATCTTTCATTTTTAATGGTATGAGTGTCTGAGACAGAAACAATGCAAATAACGGCGTAAAATTGCCTAGAAACACTAAATCAGTTGAAGTGATGTCCTGTACAGGATTGTGAGCATGCTTGAAGAAGCACATAGGCAGACATAGATTATATCTTGAAAAAAGAGAAGGACAATATGGCAACACTAATTAAAAAGGTGATTTATGACAGACACAATACTAACGAACACCACACATTAAAATACATTGGTGATTACACCACTTTAGGGGAGTAATTTGCACAACAACACATACACTTAGTTTGTCAACTATGTAATTATCACTGCAATTTTAAACTATAACTGAATGTCTATCTATTTTTGCAGCAACTACATTTCTGCCTAAACTTTTATATAAATTAGAGTTAAATATTATATTTTATGTCTAAAAATTTATGTTATTTTCATGTGTCTAAAATTTCATGCTATCAATTTTTATGTGTCTAAAACTAAACATATCAGACATGCATTTAAAGTTACTTGCAAATGTCAACCTACAATGTAAACATTTTAAACACTAGACCTGTTTTGGGGCACTGTGCTACATTTTATCTTGTTCTGTTATATTCAAGGTGAAGTTAAAATTGTCAACAACAGCCCCAACCCTAAAGCAACTCCCAACATGTGCATGCAAAAACATGGCATCTAATACTCTGAGATCCAGAGCAATAAATATGGGATGAATATAAACACTGGTTTTGTGGTCAAACTTGACAGCCATTTTTCAATACACAAAGCATGTGAAATACTACAACAATTATGCATTATGAAAAAATATTCAATGTTGTATTTCAACAAATTTCTCTTCATTATCAAATATTTTCCCTAAATTTTCTTTGAAGCAAGGTCAATGATTTCTCAAAATCGTCATAAGAGATAACACAAATAGCAACAACAAGATATTCAGTGTATTCCTGTTTCACCAGGTAGGAGGAGAACATGTTACAACATACACCATCAGCTGGGAGAATTCCATGTCTTTAAGCACAACATTCCACAATGGGAACCAACTACAACAAAGGGACCATCCTTCTGATGGGGCAGATAGGACAATGTTGGTCATGATTAACTTTATTTTTAAACCATGTAGAACACCATATATTATAATGGTGATCTATTACACCTAAACTATACCAAGCAGATGATTCTGCAGATCACAACAAATGGTGATGTCACCACATCGGTGTTTGGTATATAACATAGATTATAATGGTGATGTAGTGAACTTACACTATACCAAACACTATACATTATAATGGTGATGTAGTGAACTGACACTATACCAAATACCATACATTATAATAGTGATGTAGTGAACTGACACTATACCAAACACCATACATTATAATGGTGATGTAGTGAACTGACACTATACCAAACACCATACATTATAATGGTGATGTAGTGAACTGATACTCTACCAAACACCATACATTATAATGGTGATGTAGTGAACTGACACTATACCAAATACCATACATTATAATGGTGATGTAGTGAACTGACACTATACCAAACACCATACATTATAATGGTGATGTAGTGAACTGACACTATACCAAACACCATACATTATAATGGTGATGTAGTGAACTGATACTATACCAAACACTATACATTATAATGGTGATGTAGTGAACTGATACTCTACCAAATACCATACATTATAATGGTGATGTAGTAAACTGACACTATACCAAACACCATACATTATAATGGTGATGTAGTGAACTGAACACTATACCAAATACCATACATTATAATGGTGATGTAGTGAACTGACACTATACCAAATACCATACATTATAATGTGAGTGGTAGTGAACTGACACTATACCAAATACTATACATTATAATGGTGGTGTAGTGAACTGACACTATACAAATCAGCTATACATTATAATGGTGAGTAGTGAACTGACAACTATACCAAATACTATACAATTATAATGGTGATGTAGTGAACTGACACTATACCAAATACTATACATTATAATGGTGATGTAGTGAACTGACACTATACCAAATACTATACATTATAATGGTGATGTAGTGAACTGACACTATACCAAACACTATACATTATAATGGTGATGTAGTGAACTGACACTATACCAAACACTATACATTATAATGGTGATGTAGTGAACTGACACTATACAAATACCATACATATTATATGGTGATGTAGTGAACTGACACTATACCAAACACCATACATTATAATGGTGGTGTAGTGAACTGACACTATACCAAACACCATACATTATAATGGTGGTGTAGTGAACTGACACTATACCAAACACCATACATTATAATGGTGGTGTAGTGAACTGACACTATACCAAACACTATACATTATAATGGTGATGTAGTGAACTGACACTATACCAAACACCATAGATTATAATGGTGATGTAGTGAACTGACACTATACCAAACACCATACATTATAATGGTGGTGTAGTGAACTGACACTATACCAAACACTATACATTATAATGGTGATGTAGTGAACTGACACTATACCAAATACTATACATTATAATGGTGATGTAGTGAACTGACACTATACCAAATACTATACATTATAATGGTGATGTAGTGAACTGACACTATACCAAATATCATACGTTATAATGGTGATGTAGTGAACTGACACTATACCAAACACTATACATTATAATGGTGATGTAGTGAACTGACACTGTACCAAATACCATACATTATAATGGTGATGTAGTGAACTGACACTATACCAAATACTATACATTATAATGGTGATGTAGTGAACTGACACTATACCAAACACTATATACATTATAATGGTGATGTAGTGAACTGACACTATACCAAATACTATACATTATAATGGTGATGTATTGAACTGACACTATACCAAACACTATACATTATAATGGTGATGCAGTGAACTGACACTATACCAAACACCATAGATTATAATGGTGATATACTATTATCATTCACATTATCATTCTATACAAGCAAATTATATGTTACACCCTTGCATGACCAACCAATATTCAGTTTATTTTATAAGTACAAGAATATAACGCATGCATGCAATAACCACTCAATGTACAATGTATATACACCTGACTGATCAAGACTCTAGCCGTTGTTCAATGCACCAATGAACTGCTTGCCTCTGTATAAAATGAATCACAAGTATTTGGCAGTGCTTGCCTCTGTATAAAATGAATCACAAGTATTTGGCAGTGAGCGTGGCTCACATATGGTCAGCAGCTTAGCGTAGGCTAGAGTCTGAAGTTGACGAAAAATATCAAACAACACCTATACAGAAACAAAACTTAGATATATGCACTTTGACCATGCAATTTTCACGCCGGCTTACCCTTGAGCTTCCTGCGATGGTTCTTCTGAGGCCGGAGTCACTTCTACAGTCGGCTGCCTCTGGATAGTAGTAGCGCCACCTGTAGCTGCAGCCTCCTGCCGGGACTCCGGTGGTGGGCGGAGACCTTCGGCGAGCTCCAGGTCACACCGGGGTGCAGCGCTGCTGGTGGTCGTAGACAGAGTGATACGAGAGAACTCTGATGGCGACTGTAAGTAGAATCCTTGTCCATCTTTGGTGAACACAAATGATGAAATTCCACTGCAGAGATGACAGAAATCACAAACATCAGCAAGCAAAACACACACACACACACAAGCTTGAGAACCTGACAACTGGAAAGGTTTCAACTTGTTCTATGCATACAGGAGAAATTCTGGCCTACAACTGTTCTATGAAAAGAGATTGCACACAATACAGAGGCATTTCACTGTTGAGTCATACTGGGAAAATATTTTGCAAAATTCTTGAAAAAAGATTACGAACTACTTTAGAACCCCAGCTAAGCGAAACGCAGCTTGGATTTAGGAAAAACAAAGGATGCACAGACGCCATTTTTGCTCTTAGACAACATAGAAAAATCAATTGAATTCAATGAAACACTCTACTTAGCCTTTGTTGACCAAGAAAAGGCATTTGATAGGGTAGATAGAAACAAGCTGTGGGAAATCCTTAAACAATATGGAGTGAGTACACATCTAACAAACCTATGTAGAAGTTTATACAACAACAGTGAATGCATAGTGAGAGCAACTGGAGAACACTCAGAACCCTTCACCATAAGATCTGGAGTACGACAAGGCTGTGTCCTGTCCCCTCTCTTGTTCATAACATATATAGACAACATATGTAAAGAAACCAGCCAAGCAGAGACAGCAAGAATACCGCATGACGAGAACACAGAAGAAGAACCATCTGCAAATCTAACCATTAGAGAACTCCTGTTTGCGGACGACCAAGCACTAATAGCAAAATCGGAAGCTGAATTACAAGACCACATGAATAGTCTAAACGAAATGTGTAGGGAACATAACATGAAAATTAGCACAAGCAAAACAGAGGTAATGACTATAACTAAAGACAAACAAACAGCAACAATTCACCTAAACGAACATCCCTTGAAACAAGTAAAGAGCTTCAAGTACCTAGGAAGTATAATATCATCAAATGGCAGATCAGAAGACGAGATCGAAAATAGGTGCAATAAGGCAAATCAACTCATTGGACAAATGGCACCAATACTAAAGAACAAACATGTATCAATAACTACTAAGAAAGCACTTTACAACACAATCTTCCTACCAACTCTGTGCTACCAATGCCAAACCTGGACAATGACAGAAAAAGAGAAAAGAAAAATCACAACAACAGAAATGAGGTTCCTGAGAAGAATACTCAACGTATCAAGAAGAGATAAGATCAGAAATGAAGAAATCAGGACTAAAGTGGGGGTTTAAAGCTGCTCTAGATTTTATTAGAAAGCAGCAAGTCAAATGGTTTGGCCATGCAAGTAGGCTACCAGTCAACAGCATGCCACAACAAGCAATGATGTACAGACCAGATGGAAACAGAGGAAGACGCCGACCACGTAAACGTTGGACGGAGGGAATAACAGAATCCATGGGAATGTCGATATACGAAGCCCATAACCGGGCACTCTCACGAAGTTTATACTTCACCTCGACACCGCAAGGTACAAGAGGAACATGATGAGATGAGATGAGATGAGACTGTTCTATGAGTACAGAAGAAGCTCTGGTATACAACTGTTCTATGTATACAGTTCTTCTATGTGTACGGGGAGAAATTCTGACTTACAGTTCTTCTATGTATACAGACAAAACTCTGGTATACAACAGTTCTGTGTGTACATTTGTTCTATGTGTACAGGAGAAAATCTGGTGTACAGGAGAAAATCTGGTGTACAGGACAAAGTCTGGTATACAGTTGTAGTTCTTCTTCTTCTGCGTTCATCCGGAGTTTTTTTCCCGGATGTGATTGCGTTGTGCCTGTTTACAGCAGAGCTGCGTTCTTGCGCCGTTAGGCCGACACATCCGACTTCTGCGGGCATTTGTTGACCGGGTTAACCTTCCCGGGGATACCGTTGTTCTATGTGTACTGTGATGGAACAATCCCATCTCAGACTGTATCAAGAGTGCGATGCTGGAGCCAGTTAAGTAACTGACTTCAGTCAGAGCACTGCATTGTATAACACTTGTCTTTTTATGAGTGAGTTAGTTAGTTAGTCTTTCCTCTTGAGCCTAAGGCGGAGCATAGGGCAGAAGTCATGACTCTCCATGTCTGGCGGTTTGCTGCTACCTGTTGTAGATCTTGGATGTTCAATTGGACGTTGAATGAGCCTTCTCTGATGATGGTTCTAAGCAGTGTCTCTCTTGGCCGTCCCCGTTTTCTTTTCCCTACTAGTGACCAGGTTGTTATGAGTGGTTAGTTGAATATCCTTTACAGGACCTCACAGTCAACCCCAGCATTTTTAGCTGTTTGTGACCTCTTGGCAAGTCTATGTTTATGAGTTTGCCATTGCCTTCTGAATGACTGGCACCCTTACCATTTCATAATAAACCAAAGCAAGACGATCTGCTGCCAAATTGCCAGCAGCTGTGTTTTGAACGAGGTATGTGGGATTACGAACTGTGTCCATCACCACTTCACAGCAGAGCCGGCCTTGTTATGAGCTTAATTCATAAAATGGTTCATTACAAATATTTTATAATGGATGGATATATAACAGTGGTCACAGGGTTTTGTGAGTATAAATGAGATTTGGTCAGAACTTGGAATCTTGCACAGCTCAAAAATGGTGTAGTAAAATGTGAGTTTTGTGAGTATAAATGAGATTTGGTCAGAACTTGGAATCTTGCACAGCTCAAAAATGGTGTAGTAAAATGTGAGTTTTGTGAGTATAAATGAGATTTGGTCAGAACTTGGAATCTTGCACAGCTCAAAAATGGTGTAGTAAAATGTGAGTTTTGTGAGTATAAATGAGATTTGGTCAGATCATGGAATCTTGCACAGCTCAAAAATGGTGTAGGAAAATGTCAATTGAATGAGAATATAGAACATTCTAGACGTGTGTTAACATCTCAAAGGCATAGAACACTGTGCACTCTAATTACTGTTTTAATACTGGTTTTCTCAATGCAACCGACAGCTTTCAGTGAGTAAGCCAGTTTTCAGTGCTAACAAAGGCAACTTTTTGTACACAACGTAAAACATTATGAATAGCTAAGATAACTATAACAAACACCAAAATTGAGTGAAAACACAAACGAAACACATACTTGATGTCTTCCTTGCGGATTGCTTGAGCTGACAGCTGTCTCCTCAGGGTGGAGACCGAGTACACACGCAAGTCTCCAGTGTTGGTCAAACAGGCAATATCAAACTCACTGTAGTTGTCTCCTGTTGCCAGATAAAACACTAATCAATGAACATTAAGTATGAAATGTTTGCACAACTAAACATAGCAGCACAATTAAACACAGCTACTACACTCTGACTGCAAATCTATGCACATCTATGACATTTTCTGTTAAACATGACAAACTGCAGTCCTATTTAGGGTATGATTAGCACTTACAGCATTAAGATATAAAAAGAATCCTTTTGCATACCATGAGGTGTATTGGGTACATGGTACCAGCTCCACATTTGTATGCACCAATCAGCTTCATATTTGTATGCACCAATCAGCTCCACATTTGTATGCACGAATCAGCTCCACATTTGTTTGCACCAATCAGCTCCATATTTGTATGCACCAATCAGCTCCATATTTGTATGCACCAATCAGCTCCATATTTGTATGCACCAATCAGCTCCATATTTGTATGCACCAATCAGCTCCATATTTGTATGCACCAATCAGCTCCATATTTGTATGCACCAATCAGCTCCATATTTGTATGCACCAATCAGCTCCATATTTGTATGCACCAATCAGCTCCATATTTGTATGCACCAATCAGCTCCATATTTGTATGCACCAATCAGCTCCATATTTGTATGCACCAATCAGCTCCATATTTGTATGCACCAATCAGCTCCATATTTGTATGCACCAATCAGCTCATCTGTATGCACCAATCAGCACTCAATGGGTGGTGTTGTCAATATAACATCTGCCATATTTACTTCCCAGGGCATTCCCTAGAACCTATTTTTAGGCTGGGTTGACCTAGAAGCCTGTGTCAATTTCTACGACTAAACCTCAATGGGGGTCAAACACGTGACCTCCGGGCCAGAATGCAAGCATACACTACCGTGACTCCCAATTACAGCATTAACTTTGTTACACATGTGCATATATGTGTGGAAGAACAGCAACACAATCACTTACTATCATAGCTGAGTGAATAGAATGTGATCCCCTGGTAAATCTACAAACCTAAGTGAAAAGAATGTTACACCAATGTACCACTACAGGTATGAGTGAATAGAATGTGATCCCAATTTATCTATATACACCAGAGTAAGTAGAATATGACCACAATATACCTCTACAGATCTAAGTGAATAGAACATGATCCCTGGGTAACTCTACAGCCCAAAGGAATTTGTAATCCCAGGATAGCTCAATAGCCCTGAGCGAATAGAATGGTACACCATGGTATATCTACAGCCCTGAGTGAATAGAATGTGAAGCCAAGGGTACCTCTACAGAACTGAGTGAATGAATAAACAAAAGGAATATACGAGAAATGTCCTCCCTACAAAACAGACGGAAGACAAAGCCATCATGTTTCCACCTATAGTCAGTAGAACACAAAAACACAAAAAGAAGATCACAAGTCTCACATTGTCAAGTACAACCAAATCTCACATTACCTTCTCTCCTGAAGTTGACAAACTGAATCTTCCTTAACCTAGCTCCGTCAATGGCAGTAATTTTGTTCTTCCACCGTGGTTTCAGGGCTGGCAGTGAGAAAGTCTGGGTTTGAAAATACAAATATATTATTCAATGCATACCACTATGATAATAATGCCAGGCATAACAGCATTTTACTGTGAAACCTAAGTATAAATGTACATCTGTCATTGTCATATGTAATCACATCTCACGGTAAGATGAATTATGCTGCACCATTTCTGATTTCAATAGTTATTTCTGAGCTCAGGTCTGCCAACCCTAGTCTTCCTGCAAGGCAGCAAGTTCTTTGAGAGATTACTTAACTAAGGAAGTCACTAATGAACACCCAGGCCATGCCATCTTCTTCAGTGAGAGATTACTTCATCAAGGAAGCCACTAAAAAACATCCAGGCCATGCCTTCTCCTTCAGTGAGAGATTACTTCATCAAGGAAACAACTAATGAACATCCAGGCCATGCCTTCTCCTTCAGTGAGAGATTACTTCACCAAGGAAGCCACTAATGAACACCCAGGCCATACCTTCTCCTTCAGTGAGAGATTACTTCATCAAGGAAGCCACTAATGAACATCCATGCCATGCCATCTCCTCCAGTGAGAGATTACTTCATCAAGGAAGCCACTAATGAGCATCCATGCCATCTCCTTCAGTGAGAGATTACTTAACTAAGGAAGCCACTAATGAACACCCAGGCCAAGCCATCTCCTTCAGTGAGAGATTACTTCATCAAGGAAGCCACTAATGAGCTTCCAGGCCATGCCTTCTCCTTCAGTGAGAGATTACTTCATCAAGGAAGCAACTAATGAACATCCAGGCCATGCCATCTCCTTCAATGAGAGATTACTTAACTAAGGAAGCCACTAATGAACATTCAGGCCATGCCTTCTCCTTCAGTGAGAGATTATTTCATCAAGGAAGCCACTAATGAACATCCAGGCCATGCCATCTCCTTCAGTGAGAGATTACTTAACTAAGGAAGCCACTAATGAACATTCAGGCCATGCCTTCTCCTTCAGTGAGAGATTATTTCATCAAGGAAGCCACTAATGAACATCCAGGCCATGCCATCTCCTTCAGTGAGAGATTACTTCATCAAGGAAGCCACTAATGGACAACCTGTCAGTCAGAAATTACTACCTCATGAAAGCCACTAATGATCAGAAAATACTCTAGACATGTAACCAATCAGAAAAACACATCTAATATCACATTTACTATACCTTCAACTGTTCTTCTGAGCAGATGATAATCGAATGCTGACTCTCCATGTCAGGGGCCTTAGCTCTCTCATGGATCACTTCAAATGCTTCAGGCAGAACTGTGTTCTTGCTGTCTATAACTGCAATGCTGAGAACTGGGGCCCGGTGCCTCAGCTTAATCTCCTTGGCTAGGAGGCACTGGACATAGTCTTCTGTGCGTTTGTCAGATGCTGGAACTGTTAAGCTGTACACGAAGATGTGGCCACCGTTGGTTCCTACCCACAGTGATGGATTATGGCTGCCACCTGGAGTGTAAATACAACATTTGGTTTCTGGGAGTCAACAGCAAGCCAACACACATGAACAAATACACAGATACAGTTCAAAGGTTGTGAAGTGTAAGGGTTTAACTTTACTATTTTACAGTATATTGAGATGAGATGGTTTCTCTTCCCATACAAATATATGATACCTGACATAAGTAGTACCATGACCTGCGTGTCTATGAGTACGGAGTGGGCTATTTGAGCAATCCTTGTCAGAATAAGAGCCTATTTGCACATCTAAAGCTGCAAGTGTAAACGACATGGCTCCAAATGCACAAGAGAAGTCAGGCAGTGCGGAAGCTCATACTGCAGTATAAAAGGACTGTAAATTGCAGTGACCGTTTTCTGTTCTCAGCACGATTCACTAGACAAAATTTACATTCAGTATTACACTACAGTAAGTGGAGCCTATGCTCTGCAATTGTAAATAAGTTCCTAGCCATCTAATGTGTGACCCAGAGATCCAGAACATAATCAGCACATGCACAGATAGAATGAGAAATGTCATGAACAACAAAGTTGTTTACTTTCTGAATGAGAACTGACTGGTGTGTGGAGTGAACATACTACACTGCCATCAGTGCACGGGAAGTTTAAGTATGAGTGCCTATACCTCTCTGCCAAGCCGACCTCTAAGCAACAAGATCATCAAATATCAGAGAGGATTGGAGAGTCATGGTCAACAATGTCTGCTCCATACCAGGCACAAGATGAAGAAGAAGAAGAAGATGGAGGAGGAGGAGGAGGAGGAGGAGGAGGAGGAGGAGGAGGAGGAGGAGGAGGAGGAGGAGGAGGAGGAGGAGAACAACAACAACAAGAAAAGACCTATCCAATCAGAAGACACCCCATAAAAGCAACCAATGAGTAAAATTTTGACAAAATGCTTCAAGCCTGTTCTTACCATTGACAATGAAAGTATCGGCAAAACAGAGTGAGCGCACCATGGAAGTCATTGAGTCATCCGCACTGCGAGCCTCAACCTGTCTCTCTTCAGGTTTACACTCGCCGGCTGCTGCTGCGGCTTCTGAGCCTGTGGCGGCGGCTGCTGCTGCTGCTGTTTCCTCAATGTGCTGCGTGTCTCTGTTACGAAGTCAAGGAAACATACACTTATCACAAATATCTCAGTAATACAATAACACACAAGAAAGAACATCTCATCAATCTACAGACCTTGAAGAATGATATATTAATCTTACCCAGAATTCCCTGAACTCAGGGTTACTATTAAATGCTCAGTCTCATGAAGGTACTAACTTCTGCACACCTATGAGAAATTATGGGAAATTTCTGCACAGGACAACCAACTGGATAATGATGATCTACGAGATGTGCTGGTCTAAAAACAAAACTCAAATTACATTTATGCACAACAAAAACAAAGGGAGTCTTAACACAAAAACTCAAATTACTCTTAGCATAGAAAAAAAAAGGGAGTCTTAGCACAAAACTCAAATTACATCTAAGCACAACAAAAACAAAGGAAGTCGTAACACAAAATCTCAAATTACATCTTAGCATAGCAAACTAAAAAGTCTGTCACAAAGCCAGATTTGTTATCTGTCAAGAAGACAAATTTACAATTTGAAATCAAGCAAGTTATAACTTCAGTCACTATTTTTTTTAAAGTCTTAAGTCAAGAGGATCAACTTTATTACACCAGGTTTTATCCCATATGGCTCGGTCTCTTACTGCAAGGTGGCATGCCGAAAGTGCCGCATAAAGCACAAATTCTGTAGCTCCAGCGAAGACCCCCAGGAGTCTCCTAGAAAAATGCACTCATGAATCTAAAGACGTAGCCCGGAATTGAACCCACAACCTTTGGGACACGAAGCAGATGGCTTGACCACTTCACCACAGAGACTCCCAAAGTGACCGAGTCACTATAACAAATGCCAAGGAAATACACTGCACTGCACGTTTAGGTGCTCAGTCTCTCAAAGATGTGTCTGCTTCTGATGAGAGAAGACTGGGTATGAATCATGGTGTAGATTTTCTTTTACATAATAGGGAACCAGAGGATATCCCATTCTCCACATGCTTCCGCTCTCATGCTGGATGCTTCCGCTCTCATGCTGGATGCTTCCGCTCTCATGCTGGATGCTTCCACTCTCATGCTGGATGCTTCCGCTCTCATGCTGGATGCTTCCGCTCTCATGCTGGATGCTTCCGCTCTCATGCTGGATGCTTCCGCTCTCATGCTGGATGCTTCCGCTCTCATGCTGGATGCTTCTGCTCTCATGCTGGATGCTTCCACTCTCATGCTGGATGCTTCCACTCTCATGCTGGATGCTTCCGCTCTCGTGCTGGATGCTTCCGCTCTCGTGCTGGATGCTTCCGCTCTCATGCTGGATGCTTCATGTGAGTATGCCTCACTCTGCTCTACAATGATCTTGCCACTCATCCAGCTGTGAAGCCCTTTGAGATCTCTCACCTCACTGCACTGTTGTATAGGATGTATTTTTAATGACTGTGCAGTGTTTGAAAATATTGCCAGTCAAAGTTTTGTATTAACCTATTATGTTGCATGAACTTTACAGAGGGTGAATACAAAACTTGGACTGGCAATATTTTCAAACACTGCAGTTATTAAAAATACCCCCTAAATATACCTACCTACCTACCTTGGTATATGCTACCAGCTCTGTCTCTACCCTCCTTAGTTCTCTTGGATGACCAGCTTGGAAGGTTATTATACTACTTTTGCTTCCTTCTCAAACCCAAGTAACACATGGAAGTATGCACTGTCTACAGCATACACACCTCAATGTCTAGATAAAGCTTTCAATACTGTCCAACAACAAATTCTTACCCTCTGTCATCTTTCTTGGCTCTGTCATCTTTCTGTTTCTTCTCTGATCGTCGTCTGCGCAGTCGCCGGAATGATTCGCGGAGGGATTTCTTCAGAGATTTCCGACGTGACATTGCTGTGTCAGACGTGGCGGTAAGGTCTACAAAGAAAAACCAGCATCAGCACTTTAGTAGAACAAAATGGCAGTAACACTTTGTAAATGTTAAAATTTCAATTAACAAGAAAGTAAATGTTAACATGCCCAAAGAATGTAGACTGTCTTCTTCTGATGTGAGTAACCATTTCTTTTTGTGAGTTAACTTCTTCCAAGATTTCTTCATTGCTCTACTTCTATCTTTCCATGATGTTCTCATCATTCTTCTTTAAAACCACTCTCTACAGCCTCCACATAATTCCTCCTTTGTCTGCGATTCACTTCCATAAATCAGGATTGGCACAACATAGGTCTTAGGAACTCTTTCACTCACCTTGACTTATGTCCTGCTACTTCAGTAGAACATAAACCTCATCATTCCCTTTTCTCTTTCTTAGTATAAATGGTTAACATTGGAACCAGGCAAAGCATATCAAATTAAATCACCCTGCAGTAACTTTAGTCAGCTGAATAAATAATTCCAGCTAGGAGTTACCAATATGCATGCAGAAATTGTTAACTCGCGCAATGTGGTAGTACACTCACACACTGCGATTAATGTCCAGAGTTAAACTCCATATGAACGCCTGGCAGGTTATAGTTCTGCACACCCAGACAGTGCGCACTCATACATGTGTCCACATGATCACCTGACAGGTTATAGTTCTGCAGACCCAGACAGTGCGCACTCATACATGTGTCCACATGATCACCTGACAGGTTATAGTTCTGCACACCCAGACAGTGCGCACTCATACATGTGTCCACATGAACACCTGACAGGTTATAGTTCTGCACACCCAGACAGTGCGCACTCATACATGTGTCCACATGATCACCTGACAGGTTATAGTTCTGCAGACCCAGACAGTGCGCACTCATACATGTGTCCACATGAACACCTGACAGGTTATAGTTCTGCACACCCAGACAGTGCGCACTCATACATGTGTCCACATGATCACCTGACAGGTTATAGTTCTGCACACCCAGACAGTGCGCACTCATGCATGTGTCCACATGAACACCTGACAGGTTATAGTTCTGCACACCCAGACAGTGCGCACTCATGCATGTGTCCAAACATGGCAGATACAAAAACACCGTAAGACAACTATTTCCTAGGGTAGAAGAGGAAGGACCACGTGAGCTCACCATTGGGGTTAAGTGTACACCTTGTTGCCACTTCTTTCTTTTGTGCGTAATCCAGAAGAGCAAATCCTTGACCTGTGCCAGCAGCCACCCTGTAGAGAACAAGCAATTGGTTGTTTAATAACATTACTGTTCTCATGTCACATTACTGTTCTGTCACATTACTGTTCTCATGTCACATTATTGTTTTCAGGAGGTTAGCATGGTCAAATAGATAAGAGCAGTCGCTCTTAAACTTTCTGTGAACTGGTGTTGATGTAGCAGGTTTAACCCCTCATGGGCCAGTTGGACTAAAATGTTGAATTCTCATCTGGTGGGCTTCTCCATCTGGTGGGCTTCTCCTTCTGGTGGGCTTCTCCTTCTGATGAGTTAATGAGCCAGTCACAAAACGAGACTGATGGTGAAAAGATATTTTGTACTCCTTGTTCATTTTTATTTTGTAATGTCTACACGAGACATCTTGATTTTTTTGTTTTAATGTATACTGCTGTTTTTGAGAGCTCGACGCTCCATAATAGCTTTGTGTGGATATTTCTCTCTATAAAAGACATTTCCAAATAGCTTTGTGTGGATGTTTCTCTGTAAAATAACCAAGGTGAGAGACACAGGAGGAAACACTCATCTACTTACAGCTGCCACTCTGAGTGTAGAGCTAGGGCGGTGCAGGCTGCCGGAGGATCTAGTTGCATAAGGCAGGTTGGCTGGAAGCCTGCTGCATACTTGAGGTCACCAATCTTACAGCTCAAAGCCTTGTGTCCCTTCCACACAAAGCCCTCGTGCTCACTCATGATGTTCACTTTCACCTCCTGGTTTTCAGAATCAAGAAAAAAATATACGTAAACAACCACTTCATTCAAATTCTGTTACAAGTAAATTCTTCTACAGTTCATCTATCACTAAGTGGCTTCCATACAAGGTATCAAGCAATTCTGATTCCACGTAAGTTTTTTTTTTTTTTTGCACTCACTCACTCACTCACTCACTCTGAACTCAAGCTGTCCATACACACTACATACAGTAGTACTGGACTGAATTGAGCATGTGTATTAGCTTTCCCTATTAACAGTGCCAACTTCAGAGGTACTTAAATTTACGTCCCCGAGTCACGGACGATAGGTCAAAATTTTAGTCCAACTGTCCGGTGTAGGGGTTGAATCCCTTACCTCGGCATCAGCACAACAGATGTTTAAGAATATGTGTTCTTATCCATTTGGCCATGGTGACCTCATATCATGTATAATGATATATTATGGTTTAATGTGGAGACAACTTCACAGAACAGACAAAGATAGTGTCATCTGTGATGTAAGCAAGTGGAGTAAAGTGTGATGCATGGGATGAGAATGGACAACTTGTGTGATGTATGGGAACGAACGAACGAACAAACAAACTTTATTTTAAAAGGGTAACAAATAGCAAGCCCGTCTTAGATTCGGCCCTTTCGATCACTCATCTTTCATTCATCAAATGTGCATGTTATATTTACATAGGGAAAAAAAAACATTGTCAAATGGATTTTCTAAGCATAAACAATGCATATTATGCATGGTACATTCACATGGGGGAATAAAAAACTGTCGAATGAAAGTTGTAAACATAAACAGTGCATATTGCAATGTTGTGAGACACATCCCCCATCCACCCTCACACCCCGCAGCCACCCACATCCCCCACCCACCCACACATACCTCCACGCACTCACAGACTCAGGCAAACATACATGCCGACACAAACCAACTGATCCCCCACCCACACACATTTCCCAACCCACACATACATCCCCCACCTATCTCATAACCGACACGCACACACCCACCCACATATTCTCCACCACCCACCCACACACCCAACAAAACACACATCATAAAACATCACACACATACCCCCATCAACCCACACCTATCCACACATACATCCCGCACCCTCATAATTTGCCTCATCCACCCACACACATCAGCCAACCTACACCCACTCACCCACCCAATATGGGATAAGGATGGAGCACTTGTATGATGTATAGGATAATGATGGAGCACTTGTGTGATGTATGGGATAATGATGGAACACTTGTGTCATGTATGGGATAATGATGGAGCACTTGTGTGATGTATGGGATAATGATAGAGCACTTGTGTGATGAATGGGATAATGATGGAGCACTTGTGTGATGTATGGGATAATGATGGACAACTTGTGTGATGTATGGGATGAGAATGGAGCACTCGTGTGATGTATGGGATAATGATGGAGCACTTGTGTGATGTATGGGATAATGATAGAGCTCTTGTGTGATGTATGGGATAATGATGGAGCACTTGTGTGATGTATGGGATAATGATGGAGCACTTGTGTGATGTATGGGATAATGATGGAGCACTTGTTTGATGTATGGGATAATGATGGAGCACTTGTGTGATGTATGGGATAATGATGGAGCACTTGTGTGATGTATGGGATAATGATGGAGCACTTGTGTGATGTATGGGATAATGATGGAGCACTTGTGTGATGTATGGGATGAGAAGGGACAACTTGTGTGATGTATGGGATGAGAATGGAGCACTCGTGTGATGTATGGGATGAGAATGGAGCACTCGTGTGATGTATGGGATGAGAATGGAGCACTCGTGTGATGTATGGGATGAGAATGGAGCACTCGTGTGATGTAAGGGATAATGATGGAGCACTTGTGTGATGTATGGGATGAGAATGGAGCACTCGTGTGATGTATGGGATGAGAATGGAGCACTCGTGTGATGTATGGGATGAGAATGGAGCACTCGTGTGATGTATGGGATGAGAATGGAGCACTCGTGTGATGTATGGGATGAGAATGGAGCACTCGTGTGATGTATGGGATGAGAATGGAGCACTCGTGTGATGTATGGGATGAGAATGGAGCACTCGTGTGATGTATGGGATAATGATGGAGCACTTGTGTGATGTATGGGATGAGAAGGGACAACTTGTGTGATGTATGGGATGAGAATGGAGCACTCGTGTGATGTATGGGATAATGATGGAGCACTTGTGTGATGTATGGGATGAGAATGGAGCACTCGTGTGATGTATGGGATAATGATGGAGCACTTGTGTGATGTATGGGATAATGATGGAGCACTTGTGTGATGTATGGGATAATGATGGAGCACTTGTGTGATGTATGGGATAATGATGGAGCACTTGTGTGATGTATGGGATAATGATGGAGCACTTGTGTGATGTATGGGATAATGATGGAGCACTTGTGTGATGTATGGGATAATGATGGAGCACTTGTGTGATGTATGGGATAATGATGGAGCACTTGTGTGATGTATGGGATGAGAAGGGACAACTTGTGTGATGTATGGGATGAGAATGGAGCACTCGTGTGATGTATGGGCTAATGATGGACAACTTGTGTGATGTATGGGATGAGAATGGAGCACTTGTGTGATGTATGGGATGAGAATGGAGCACTTGTGTGATGTATGGGATGAGAATGGACAACTTGTGTGATGTATGGGATGAGAATGGACGTGTGTAATGTATGGGATGAGAATGGAGCACTTGTGTAATGTATGGGATGAGAAGGGACAACTTGTGTAATGTATGGGATGAGAAGGGACAACTTGTGTAATGTATGGGATGAGAATGGACAACTTGTGTGATGTATGGGATAAGGATGGACAACTTGTGTGATGTATGGGATGAGAATGGACAACTTGTGTGATGTATGGGATAAGGATGGACAACTTGTGTAATGTATGGGATGAGAATGGACAACTTGTGTAATGTATGGGATGAGAATGGACAACTTGTGTGATGTATGGGATAAGGATGGACAACTTGTGTGATTATGGGATGAGAATGGACAACTTGTGTGATGTATGGGATAAGGATGGACAACTTGTGTAATGTATGGGATGAGAATGGACAACTTGTGTAATGTATGGGATGAGAATGGACAACTTGTGTGATGTATGGGATAAGAATGGACAACTTGTGTGATGTATGGGATGAGAATGGACAACTTGTGTGATGTATGGGATGAGAATGGACAACTTGTGTGATGTATGGGATGAGAATGGACAACTTGTGTGATGTATGGGATGAGAATGGACAACTTGTGTAATGTATAGGATGAGAATGGACAACTTGTGTGATGTATGGGATGAGAATGGAGCACTTGTGTGATGTATGGGATGAGAATGGACAACTTGTGTGATGTATGGGATGAGAATGGACAACTTGTGTGATGTATGGGATGAGAATGGACAACTTGTGTGATGTATGGGATGAGAATGGACAACTTGTGTAATGTATAGGATGAGAATGGACAACTTGTGTAATGTATAGGATGAGAATGGAGCACTTGTGTGATGTATGGGATGAGAATGGACAACTTGTGTGATGTATGGGATAAGGATGGACAACTTGTGTGATGTATAGGATGAGAAATGGACAACTTGTTTAATGTATAGGATGAGAATGGACAACTTGTTTAATGTATAGGATGAGAATGGACGACTTGTGTGATGTATGGGATGAGAATGGAGCACTTGTGTGATGTATGGGATGAGAATGAAGTACTTGTGTGATGTATGGGATGAGAATGGACAACTTGTGTGATGTATGGGATGAGAATGGAGCACCTGTGGTGATGGCCGTGTCCAATGAAAGCATTTCTGAACCAACAACCAAAGCACTGCTTTGAATAATTCCCCGTGAACAGAAAGAGTTCAAACAGAAGTCTCACCTTTAAGTCTTGCTCCCGCTCCTGCCGCTCCATGTTGAAAATTAAAACCTGGCCGGCAGAGCCAGCAGCGACCAAGGTCTCACTAAGTGCACACAGAGCCAGCTTCTGAATGGCCAGGCGAGGGTCATCACTGTATGGGTCAAATGTCCCTACCTGGAAAGCAGTACAAGACAACACTTAAATTTACATTCAATCATAAACTGTTTATATTTTAGAAACATACATTATACTATACAGTATACATTCAACCATAAACTGTTCATACTTAAGAAATATACATTATACAATACAGTATACATTCATCCATAAACTGTTTATGTTTAACCCTTTACAGGGCAGACGTTTTTTAGCCCTGAACGGGCAAGATTTTTTCAGGTTCGGTAAAATTTTAGGTTGCACTAGTAAAAACATCACAAATAAGGTGTTAGATTTTAGTTAAATAAACAACACAATGAAGGGAAAAGCATGCAGAATATGTTACTCACGTAAATTTTGTCAGTAATCCATATATGAACACAAATATTTACGAAATACAGCATATTGTTTGTGATTTTCCGTCATCTATACGGCAATTTACAAACATTTTCAGAATCATAATCACTTTCTTTAAAGTCCGACTCATGACTGCTAATACAAAGTAACGCTTTTCACTGATATCTATAAAATGATTTGCATATCCTTTACAGGACATCGCTGTCAACATCAGCATCTTTTAGCTGCATGTTGATTTCTTGGCAAGATTACGCTCAGCAGTTTGCCATTGCTTTCTGAGCAGCCGGCTCACATACCCCATAAGTTACATATCCAATACCGAACCACTGCTGATTCGCATCGTCGTCACGTTACTTACGAGAGTATACAAGATTACGGAGAAAAGTCGCTAACCTCTAAGCCAGGAAGCCGGCCACTGATATCTAGCTGCAATTAATAGTCAACCTCGTGGCCTTTAATGTCACTTAAATTGAGCCTAGCGAAATCTCTGCTATCACTTGAAGAATCGCCTAAATCCATTTTTTTAAACTAAGCGTAAACATCCCGAAAACCGTAAAAAAAAGTATGTAAAAGTCTGTTCAAATTCATAGTAGGTGCCTACAAATGGAGGCCACGTTGTCAAGTTATCGGTGAAAGCGAAAGTAGCCGTCAGAAGTCTCAGAAAGCCAAGATGATATGTTTTTACAATGCATAATAGTATCGGCCGGTTTCAGACGATCTGCTTGTTTAAGCGATCGGCCGCAAATGGACATTTTGCCATGTAAAGAGTTAATAAAAGCAAAGGTATTCCCATAGTAGATACTGCTGTTTGGGTGTCAAGTATTAGGCTTTCACATATTCTAGTCCATGACATATGGGGTGGGGTGGTCAGTTTCCATCCTCATCACTTTTCTTTCCTAGATGATTTGCAGAAAACTTCTTCAGTTTGTTTGTTATTCATTTTTGCCAGACTGGGTCGACCTCAGAGCTCTACTGGGTGGAACAATTAACTCTGCCTCTGCTGGCGACTGAACTCAAACAACTGTCTTGCCAGGCCAGGACACTAACTCCGACACCACTGCTGGTGACTGAACTCAAACCCTCCGCCGATGTGTCTCCACCTTGCCGTGGTGGGGGTGCTTGCGTGTCCCATCGACCCCATGTGATTGCCGATGGATGAAAAACTACATATCGGACAGCATATGGGATAGGGACCAGACTAAGAGAGACACAACCTGCTGCTCTGCAGGTAAGACTGAGGTTAGCAGTCAAAATTTAAGCTCCGGCGCACGAAGCCACAATCTTGGTCCAGATACTTACACAAACGCCTCCACCGAAAAATGGAGGTGAGATACTGGGCACGCTACATGCCCAGTCCAGATACTTGTCCGAAGGCTCTCAGCTGGGGGATATGAGGGATCCCCGGATGAGAGGGCCTGGCCGTTTCTCGCTCACTGCTGTACGGAGGTAAGGTGCTGAGCCGGCAGCAAATGTAGCCTATCTCGTTAGCGAGTACTAAAAGGTGGAAAAACACCTCGGTCGCACGTTCCGATAAAAGTCTTTAACCGTACTCATGGAGTGAGTGTAGTCAAAGGTGAAAAATTGCCTCGATGACACGAAATGGAACGCCTGGCTTGCGAATCCATTACGTGGCAGACCAAAGGAAAAGCTTGCTGTGTGGAAGTCGACCAGCTGAGATGTTGGCGACATCACAACAGTCTAACATGCCTCGACACCAGAGGAAGGCTAACCTCATTAACAAATGCCCGCCGGAAGCCGGAAGTGTCGTCCTACGGGTGGCAATCTAAAAATTGACACTACGCAATTACGTCAGAGTGAAATGTCTCGTCCGAATGTCTCTCGTGCTAGGAACAGCTCTAACCACCTAGTTTCCGAATGCCGCTCTTGTTCGGAACAGCTCTGACTAGGTAGTTTTCCGAATGTCTGTCGTGCCTGGAACAGCTCTGACGGGCGCAACGACAAGCACATGTCCGAAAACTTGCTGAGTGGATAGCGTCTGCAAACCTGTCTGGCTTGTGCGGGAATGGCCCGGGGCAAACGAAATGACCAATATATTGAAGTGAGGATTTAAAGCAGCCATGAGCAGGACGTGACGATTCCCTCGGTAAGCCCAGAACCAGGGCGTTATGTGTCGGCCCTGCAACTATAGAAGCAACCTTGGATGGCGGAAAATGCTATGGACTGTCCCTGCCTTCCTTTGAGGGATGACCGTTGTCTTCGACCGTTCAACCTTGGCCAGCTGGGTTGTAGATGCCACACAAAAGTGAGAGTCTCCCAGGAATGCTACCTGGTCAAAAAAGCACGCTGAAGCCGGATGTGTTGGCCTACAGGTTTCGGCCCAAGGGCGCATAACAGACACACCGCAATCACATCTGAAAAAACACTCCGGATGAATGAAAAGAAGAAGAAGAAGAACTCAAACAACTGTCTTAGCAGGCCAGCACACTAACTCCGACACCACCAAGGTTAGGTGAGAGTTTTATGAGACTGACTCTTCCTCACTACCTTTCCTTCAACTTAAGAACAAAGTCAGGCATCTCTTTCCCAACCCACTGCTTAGATCATATAGCCAGGCAAAGCAACACAGTTAGCTAAACTAGCAAGAACCTCACTACTGTCCTCCTCCTCCTCCTGTCCTTTATCCCACACCAGAGCATAGGCCCTCAAGCAAGTTTTGACCAGCAGTTCCACTTGTTGCTATCTCCCGCAGCCTCATGCGTGTCCTCCCTATATTTGTATCCACCTCTGCCTCTATTTTGTTTTCTCTTGAGTTCCAGAGAAAGGACTTTCTAGCTATAATATTAACAGGGTGTTCTCACTGTGTGTCTCTCCAGCACCAGCATCTTGTCCATGTCTCTTCTTGACTGAATGCAATCTGTCTTGTTCTCTCCGTAATCTTCATATTTGAGATTCCGTCATTCCATTTAGTCCTTCTATTCAGCACAGGCCAAACAGGTTTGTGTTAACATAAGAACACTTAACCCTTTACAGGGCAGACGCTTGTCCGTTTTGTAGCCCTGAACGGGCAAGATTTTTTCAGGTTCTGTAAAATTTCGGGTCGCGTTAGTAAAAACATCACAAATAAGGTGTTAGTCAACCGATTTTAGTTAAATAAACAACACAATGAAGGGAAAAGCATGCAGAATATGTTACTCACGTGATTGTCGGTAATCCATATATGAACACAAATATTTACGAAATACGGCATGTTGTTTGTGATTTTCCGTCACTTATACGGCAATTTACAAACATTTTCAGAATCATAATCACTTTCTTTAAAGTCCGACTCACGACTGCTAATGCAAAGTAACGCTTTGCGGCTTTGCACTGATATCTAGCTCCGATTAATAATCAACTTTGTGCCCTTTAATGTCATTTAAATTGAACAGAGCGAAATCTCGGCTATCATTTGAAGAATCGCCGAAATCCATTTTGAAAAACAGCGTAAAAATCCCGAAAACTGTCAAAAAAAGTCTGTTCAAATTCATTGTAGCGCGTTTACTAATGGCAGCCACGTTGTCAAGCTATTGGCGAAAGTGAAAGTAGCCGTCAGAAGTGTCGGAAAGCTGAGAGATCGCGTTTTTACAATGCATAATAGTATCGGCCGGAATCGGCCGCTACGCTCGTTTTAAGCGATCGGCCAGTAATGGCCGCTATGCCCTGTAAAGGGTTAATTAATGTTGTACTCTCCTAGTTACTAACTTCAGTTTCAGATAGTTAAAATGAGAACACTTAATTAATGTTGTATTGTCCATGTTACTAACTTCAGTTTCAGACAGTTAAAATTTGGACACTTAAAGTTATACTGTCCTAGTTACTTTAACTTCAGTTTCAGACAGTCATTTGTCTACTCGTTAACCTGGACTCCCACGTCAACTCAGCCTAAAAAACTTGGTACCAGGAAATGTCTAGGCAAGTACAGGTGGTTGTGGCTTGCCCTACACTGACCACATCAGCCACCGGGTGCTGATTAGCCTATACACAAATTTGAGGCTAGTACCACATGCCCAATACACATAAAGGCCTGTAAAAGGGACCTTTACTTTTTTTTTTAACTTGATAAGTCAAAGTTCTTGTGTCCTGAATTTAACTGCTTTTATTTCAGGAAATAATAATAATCAAATAATCGTTTATTGTACATCGCATACAATATAAGAAATACCTATGCTCTGTTAATCACAAAGTACCCAACTTCGTCAATTTTTCAACCCCTATTAAATTGCAGCCATATAGTTAACAAAGCAAAGGCGTTTCACACATATAGTATTCAACGAAGAATAAACAATTACTCAAATATGCTGAACCTCAGCCATTAGGTGACTAAAACTAGTGTTGTGCAGACAGGAAGACTTTATAGTGAATCTGCAATTACAATGCAGATAACAAATGCTTCACATTCAACAGAATCAGTGACTGTGTGTGTTTTGCATTGCAGCCAAATTATGATCCATCTATTTACTTCAGATGGTATATAACCTTGAAAGTATTCACCTGACAAGATGCAGTGAAATATGCCACACAATAAATTGTGCAACCAACTGTTTATGCCTTCTTTGTTTAAACAAAGATATTGCACAAACATACCTGAAATCACTAATATACCTGGTTTAAAACAAAGAAATTACTAATATACCTGGTTTAAAACAAAGAAATCACTAACATACCTGGTTTAAAACAAAGAAATCACTAATATACCTGGTTTAAAACAAAGAAATCACTAATATACCTGGTTTAAAACAAAGAAATCACTAATATACCTGGTTTAAAACAAAGAAATCACTAATATACCTGGTTTAAAACAAATAAATCACTAATATACCTGGTTTAAAACAAAGAAATTGCTAATATACCTGGTTTAAAACAAAGAAATTTCTAATACACATGGCTTAAAACAAAGAAATCACTAATATACCTGATTTAAAACAAAACACAAAAGCCATCTCTCATTCATTAGCTTCATAAATAAAAGTGAAACTTTGTTGCTACAAGTTAAAGATGGCTAACTCACCTTCCTAAATGGTGGCCATTCCTCCTCCTCAGCGCTTGGCGATTCAGCGTTGTTAACTGGAATGCCGAACACTGGGCAGGTGCTGAGTTTGTACATCAGGTGTAAGCTGGAGGCTGAGGAATCCCAGAACCTAACAGTGCCATCCTCATGGCTGTCAGAATAGTTAGTTAGTTAGTTAGTTAGTCGACAGATCATCCTCGTTGCACATCGGATCATTCAGTCCATAAGTGCTCGGATCCCCTCCTCAGCAAATCCCGCAGCGTGTAGCGGCTAACGACGCCAGTTCTGTGTTGGTTTATCAATCTTCTTTGGCTTCCTGCGTAGTGTTCTTGTTTGGCCACCCCTCTTTTAATTTGCTGCTCTCGCAGTCTGGCCATTGTTGTAGATTCACAGTCATCACTTGGTTCTTGCAAAAGTCTCACTCTCGTAGAGCATTCAGAATGTCAGCCTGGTCCATGGCGCGTCCGCCTTCAACAGTAGCCTCACCTGCGAGCTTGTCAGCCCGCTCATTTCCTTGTACTCCCGCATGCCCTGGCACGAAGATGAAACTAATCTTTGCCAGCCGAGACCGCTTCAGAGGCAGCAACCATTCTCTTCGGATCGACCCCTCCTCTATCCTCTTGATCATGTTCATTGAGTCGCTAAGGAAACAAGCCCTAGTGAATGTCTGTGTCTCGAGCCATGTTATTGCTTTACTTACTGCCATGACTTCCATGGTCAGGCTACTTGTGGTTTCAGTGAAAGCACCAGAGTCCTCCTTCACAATTCTCCCTCCGGCCCGAGCTGTAAAGGCCCATGAGCTTCTCACATGTCGGACGACCGACCCATCTGTGTAGATGACCGCGTCACTGTCTAGCGAATTCTCGAAAATCAACGCTTGTACTTCAGCCTCAACAGCAGCCGGATTTTCTTGTCTGCATTTTCTATCTAGTTGGATGCAAACTGAAAAGGATGTGCAGAAGTCTGTTGGCACTTGCACCCACTCCTCGCCAGGTTCTAAGTCCTCAAGTGAACACACCTGTTGAAGAATGTCCTCGGCTTGACCCATCCACGACCGTCCTCTTTTTAACCTGCTGCCCTTCACCTTCCTAATTTCACTATGCAGTGGATGCTGTGTGTTTGCGTTAATTCTGAGGTAGGCATGTGCCCTGCAAACTTGCATTCTCTCTTCAATGGTTGGAAAATCAAGAAGGTAGCGCATCGCACTGCATGCTGTATCTCTTGTACATCCAAGAATAATGCGCATAGCTTCATTCTGTATCCTTTCCATCCTTTCTATCTGCTTATGGCTGACAGTCAGGATTGCCAGGTCGAAGCTGGATCTGTACGTAGACAGTGGACTGAGTCGCTGCGGAAGTCTGTTGTCCGCAAAGTCACCTTCATCTTCGTCCCGGGACATGCGGGAGTCGAGGGAAATGAACGAGCTGATAAATTGGCTGGCTCTGCACCCCCTGTAGATGGCCAGCCCATGGATCGTGCCGATGTCATTAACGCCCTTAAAGATATGGCGAGAACAGAGGATTTTGACGCCAGTGATTCCATATCGCTTTCCAGGATGAAAGACCTGGGAGTAAGAATCGGCACAGCCAGACGCGAGAAGTACATCGGGAAAACAAAGCGCCTCGTCAACCAACACAGAACTGGCACTATTAGCCACCGGACGCTGATGCATATGCTGGGGGGAGGATCTGAGCACCTATGGACATGTCCGGAGTGCAACGAAGATACCCCAACTGATAACTGATAACTGAACTGATTGCCATTGCATACTCCAAAACTGACATGACAAGCCCCTCGTACAGTAGACATAGATGGCGCTGCTCACAGTTTGCTGCCGCCATCACCCGCATCGCTGCCAAACCCCGCTTGGCCTTTGTTATCACCTGGTCTATGTGCACATTATAAGCAAGGCTTCGATCAAACCGTATCCCCAGGTAATTCATTGCCTGCGTTCTTTCCACCGTCTCTGAACACAGCATTACAGTTGGTGTTGGATTGTTGACAATATGATTATTCAACGAGAACCAAGTCACTGTTGCCTTTGTTGGGTTGACCATTGCCCCAGCTTCATCACACCAAGTACTTATGCGATGAGTTCGGTTTGTAGTTCCACAGCAACCTCCTCTCTATCCTTACCCTGACGATACACTAAAACATCATCGGCATATGACAATGTCCTGCCAGGTCCAGTGATCTGCTCACTGGTGATTCTCACTGTGTAGGCGTTGAACAGTACCGGAGATAATGGTGATCCCTGTAGTAGGCCAGGATATATTGTTGTTGGTTCCGAAGTCCAGAATAGTTACACCAGTATAATCAACCACCAGTAAAATCATCTACTGGTATAACAACCTGCCTGTTTAAGAGACTATCCCTACTGCATTATCAGCATAATAATAATCCACTCTATGAGCTTGATATATATTCTACTTCAGACTATCAATGCAACAGTCAATTCAACATTTGAATGCTTCAACTATTCAACAACCTATCATTATGGCAACCCATCAGCACAGCAACAAACAGTTAAAATATTTACATTTCAAGCATTTTCCTTGCACAGCACCCATCTAGTTTCACATTTCCCAAATGACAGTCAAATAATTTAACCATACTCCTCACATAACACCCATATGTTTAACCACTCTCCTCACATAACACCCATATAATTTAACCATACCCCTCACACAACACCCATATAATTTAACCATATTCGTCACATAACACCCACATAATTTAACCATAATCATCACATAACACCCATTTAGTTTAACCATAATCCTCACATAACACCCATTTAACAGCACTCCCCATGTGACATTCATCTAAATCAACACTTTTCTGCCAAGTTTAACCATTCTTCTCAGATAACACTGATTCCAGTTAAGCCAGTAAGGACTAGAAATATAACCAATAGCTAAACACTCACCAAGCTCACCCAAAGAAACAGCACTTCTGACATACCCAGCTCACCCAAAGAAAACAGCACTTCTGACATACCCAGCTCACCCAAAGAAACAGCACTTCTGACATACCCAGCTCACCCACAAAAACAGCACTTCTGACATACCCAGCTCACCCACAAAAACAGCACTTCTGACATACCCAGCTCACCCACAAAAACAGCACTTCTGACATACCCAGCTCACCCACAAAAACAGCACTTCTGACATACCCAGCTCACCCACAAAAACAGCACTTCTGACATACCCAGCTCACCCGCAAAAACAGCACTTCTGACATACCCAGCTCACCCACAAAAACAGCACTTCTGACATACCCAGCTCACCCACAAAAACAGCACTTCTGACATACCTACCCACTTCACCCACAAAAAAAAACCATAGAAACAGCACTTCTGACATACCTACCCACTTCACCCACACAAAAAAACCATAGAAACAGCACTTCTGACAAACCTACCCAATTCACCCACAAAAACCATAGAAACAGCACTTCTGAGAAACCTACCCAGTTAAAAGAAGATCCCTGGTGACAGGCGCTGGTGCCAAATTCTTGCCACCATTTATGGGCCACTCCTATATAAATAGAAAAACAGCACTCAGAACATTGTTGCTAAAGGTCAAATGTTACCATGCATATTCAACAGAAGATCATCATCAGAAACTGTCATGGTAATACATCCTTCTCTCAGTCGCAAGCATGTGTTACTTGAACCAGTTCTGTCACAATCAGTGGCTGTTAGATAACAACAGTTTGGGACTACGGGTCATAAAATAATACCTATATGGAATAGACGGGTTAAAGGGCAATCAGGATAGAGTGAGTTAATGTCAGAACTAGACAGGACAGGAGGAAGTTGAGAAAAGCATTGTGGAGTAAACAATTTATACATGGCATTTTGCTTGGTATCATCATCCTCACATGCCACGCGGATGAGTGTGGATGGTCATGATTCACCCTAATCACACAATCCTCAGCTTCGCACTGGGTCTATGCTCGTCCTAATTATGCCACGAGGCATTGTCTTCACCTTGCTTTTTCACACCAAGATTGTCACTTCTAAGTTTTTAAGTGTATTTCTCATAGTTGCATGTACTATACAGGACTTCTTAACCAACCCCAGCATTTATGACCTGTTTGTGAGTTTCTGGGTAATTTTAAGTTCAGTAGTTTGCCATTGCTTTCTGAACAGCTGATGCACATACCATTATGCTACTCATACCCAGACTGTCAGGATTGTGAACTGTGATTGCTATCCTTGTGTGCCCCAACGTGTCCAGAAAATCTTAACTGTCGATGCCTAATTTCTCTATATCAATTTACGGTTTTCATTTATTTCTTGGACTGTCTCATTCATTGTTCTGTCTATCCGTAGTATTCTTTGATTATCCTCAACAACCACATTTCCACTGCCATTAATCATGTTTCTCATCTTGTCTACTTATTGTTCATGTTCCACATGCATAAAGCAGTGCAGGGTTGCTTGGTACACAATAGGTTCATAAACAAGTACAATTACTCACGTTAATAAAGTGGGAGGTAAACAAAAATTGTTTTAAATGGGTAAATGGGTTTGTCTTTTTGTGTCCCCAGCAATATAAACATTGTGTGGTGATTCGTTCGGTCAGGCCTAATGCGTTTGCTTGTTAGCTGGCTTTTATTCCTGGATAATCCAATCCAGACTGGTTCTTCTTAGATGCCAGGGTGATCTTGTGGGACAATGCCAAAGGGTAATCCAGTGCCATAATGTCAAAGGGCAATCCAGTGCCATAATGTCAAAGAGTTAACTGGAATGTGATTAGGTCAAATGGTTATTAAGATTGGCCTTCACGGGTAAAATAATGATCCAGTGGCATGGCCAAGGGTCATCCTGGTTGACCTCCACAGACAGCATAGGTCCAGTAGCGTAATATCAATGGGTGATCCTGAATGATCAACCTAAATATGAGACTATCATACACTCATACCAATAATCTGTTAACTGTTGCCTGTCCCTGACAACTGACAGATTAATAGCATTAAATAGAAATGTTACATGACAGTGGTCATGTCTTTAAACACCCATCATATCACATTTCTTTTGTAAATTGGCCTAGGCTGACACTTGGTACCACAAATGTCACGGGAAGCAATGACAGCCGACGTGATGATGATCACATGACCCATCAATTGTCCGATGTGGTCTATAAAATATGAGGTGAGCACCATATACCCAATTTACTTCACAAAAATCCTTCAAAAACTATACTGCTAAAAAGCAAACTTAAAGCCTGCTCAATCAAGTGTCTTCTCCACACTGAAATTTGGATGTGATGGTTCTCCAACACCATGTCTAATTTTGACCATACTTAAAAGCCAGAAAGCTATAAGAAACATGCAAGTCTACCACATGGCTATCATTATATCTTGATCACTCTACCCACCCTCTTGGAGAAATTCTTATTCTGGCTATCTCCGGCATCAGTGATTTTCTGCCACAGCTGTTCTGGCACGTTGGACACATGCTGTGCACAGGTGATAGCCGAGGAATGAACACTGTTGAGGTAAGGCAGGCGGAAGCATGGCCAGGACTCCGTGTCCAAGTCCACAACTACTAATTCCTCCTCTGCCAGGATGATCAGGGCGTGTGGGTCATCTCTCTCTGAAAACCAAACAGAAAAAATATTTAGAATGGTTTGTTTTCGTGACACCATCTGTACTATAGCTGGTGTGTGCCAGCTGTCTTTGTTTCCAGGCTTAGGGACACAGGGCAGCAGCAGCAGCACTGTGGCGAGACACACACCCGCTAGCCCTGTGGTCATGGGATCACATCCACATCAAGGCAGATTTTATTTAACTGACCTAGTCTCCAGGAAATGTCTTGGGAAGGTGGCTGAGCTGATACCGAGCACATATCCACCAAGTGCCAATTGGTCTACACAAATATGGATATAACTGCCATCTGCCCAATGTGACTTCACTTGTGTAAAAGGGCTCTTCACTTCTTTCAATGAGAAATAGATCGCTTGCCCAAGCAGTAGCCTTAGTTTTGTTTGATTTTAGTTAAGGGTTACTTTCAATGTACATGGATGTCTCCATAATTGCTCCAGCTTCAACCCAGAGATCACACAATTAACCTCAACACAATGTTCTCCACAGCACTGGCAAGGATCAAAATGTGGTAGACCACAATCTGTCATCTACTGCCTATAGTACCTTGCGGTGTAGGACAGTGGGTCTTGAGTCTGAGGAATTCAGGCCACCTGGCTAGTGTATTGCCACGAACTGTGCAGTTAGGGTTTTTTTTAAATTCCCCTCTAACAGAAAAGACCGGTCTCTGTGGCTAAGGGCTTGCGAATGCGGTTTGTGAGCCCGTATACCCGGGTTCGAAACACGGCAGTGCTGGTTTTTTCGAAAAAGGTATAGGGACCGGTCATTCAGAAATCAATGGCAAACTACTGAACGTAACACTTGCCTAGTACATCAACAGCAGCTGAAAATGCTGGTGTTGACTGCAACATCCCGTAAGGGATACGCAACAAAGAGAGAGAGAACAGAAAAAAAATTTACACCTTACCGAGGATTCTAACCCAGGTCTCCCATAGGAAAACTCAGCATGGTAGCCACTCGGCCAGCCACCCCTCTTATACTACAATCACACATGCTACATGGTTTGTGGATGGGTTTTCAAAGTTTCTAAATCTAGCCTGGGCAGCAATTAATTCACCTGCTCATTTTTATTTCCATGTGCAGGTGGATATTTATCATATGCACACAGTCCCCAATTTTCCGACTCTTGTCTGAGAAGTGTAGATGTCCGATCCACTCCCCCAGGATAGTGAGACAGCATACCATCCTTTCCTTGTTTTATAAAAACAGAATACAGTCCAGACTGTTAAACATACCCGGTCTGTAAGAGCCAAAGCCCGAGTTTTCACCTCTAAGCCACATGAACCCTAAGAAATGTTGACAAAATCACGTACAGGTGTTTCTGCCAAGAGTATACAGCTCAGAGATCAACAACAATACAGGTGTTCACATAATTTAAAGAAACAACTTGAAGAGGCATCAAACAATGATTCTCATCAGTCATTTGATAAGTTGGAAGAGTTGAGAAGAGTTGAGACAAGAACTGACATCACAGCACTCAGGTCATTCCCGTTCGTGCTCCGTTTTCATCTCCAACAAGCGAGCGACGAGTCCCAATACTTATGGTGATAAGGAGAACTGGATTAGCAATCTCGTCTCCTAGGCTTACAAATTTGAAAACAACTCAAGCTTTCAGAGACTATCATAAATAATTTTGTTTTATAATTACAGACATCACATGAATATTTAAGGACTAACAATAATTTAAAATAACTATTTCCTAATTTTGGTCCTATTGTTAAAACGTCACATAAGAAACATTTTTATAGTCGAAAAATTGCTTGGATGTAAATAAGCTGCTACAAGGAAATATTCACCCAAATGTAATTATGAAGACTATGCAACACATGAGGTCTGAATCCTCTTCTTTTTTGTCATCTTCTTCTCTTTCACTTTTGTTCTGGTAATGACTGCACAAGACAGTTTTTGGATGTATGTAACTGTATTTGAGAGAGAGTTGAAACTTCCAAAAAGCTTTTTAATGTTCTAAGCAAAAAACAAAAATTTTATTTAATCATCATCATGTGTCATGTCTAACAGTGCATGCGACCGAGATAAATGAATCTCTCTCGCTGCTTCAGTGTTATACAATCTGTTGTCACTATAGACTCTGCTTCAGTGTTATCCCATTTGGTGTTACCGTACTCTGCTTGCTCTACCTGTTTCAGTGTTATCCCATTTGGTGTCACTGTACTCTGCTTGCTTTACCTGTTTCAGTGTTATCCCATCTGGTGTCACTGTACTCTGCTTGCTCTAACTGTTTCAGTGTTATCCCATTTGGTGTCACTGTACTCTGCTTGCTCTACCTGTTTCAGTGTTATCCCATTTGGTGTCACTGTACTATGCTTGCTCTTACCTGTTTCAGTGTTATCCCATTTGGTGTCACTGTACTCTGCTTGCTCTTAACCTGTTTCAGTGTTATCCCATTTGGTGTCACTGTACTCTGCTTGCTCTAACTGTTTCAGTGTTATCCCATTTGGTGTCACTGTACTATGCTTGCTCTACCTGTTTCAGTGTTATCCCATTTGGTGTCACTGTACTCTGCTTGCTCTAACTGTTTCAGTGTTATCCCATTTGGTGTCACTGTACTATGCTTGCTTTACCTGTTTCAGTGTTATCCCATTTGGTGTCACTGTACTATGCTTGCTCTACCTGTTTCAGTGTTATCCCATTTGGTGTCACTGTACTATGCTTGCTTTACCTGTTTCAGTGTTATCCCATTTGGTGTCACTGTACTATGCTTGCTCTACCTGTTTCAGTGTTATCCCATTTGGTGTCACTGTACTATGCTTGCTCTACCTGTTTCAGTGTTATCCCATTTGGTGTCACTGTACTATGCTTGCTCTAACCTGTTTCAGTGTTATCCCATTTGGTGTCACTGTACTATGCTTGCTCTAACTGTTTCAGTGTTATCCCATTTGGTGTCACTGTACTCTGCTTGCTTTACCTGTTTCAGTGTTATCCCATTTGGTGTCACTGTACTCTGCTTGCTTTACCTGTTTCAGTGTTATCCCATTTGGTGTCACTGTACTCTGCTTGCTCTACCTGTTTCAGTGTTATCCCATTTGGTGTCACTGTACTATGCTTGCTCTACCTGTTTCAGTGTTATCCCATTTGGTGTCACTGTACTCTGCTTGCTCTACCTGTTTCAGTGTTATCCCCATTTGGTGTCACTGTACTATGCTTGCTCTACCTGTTTCAGTGTTATCCCATTTGGTGTCACTGTACTATGCTTGCTCTACCTGTTTCAGTGTTATCCCATTTGGTGTCACTGTACTCTGCTTGCTCTACCTGTTTCAGTGTTATCCCATTTGGTGTCACTGTACTCTGCTTGCTCTACCTGTTTCAGTGTTATCCCATTTGGTGTCACTGTACTCTGCTTGCTTTACCTGTTTCAGTGTTATCCCATTTGGTGTCACTGTACTCTGCTTGCTCTAACTGTTTCAGTGTTATCCCATTTGGTGTCACTGTACTATGCTTGCTCTACCTGTTTCAGTGTTATCCCATTTGGTGTCACTGTACTATGCTTGCTCTAACTGTTTCAGTGTTATCCCATTTGGTGTCACTGTACTCTGCTTGCTTTACCTGTTTCAGTGTTATCCCATTTGGTGTCACTGTACTCTGCTTGCTCTACCTGTTTGAGTGTTATCCCATTTGGTGTCACTGTACTATGCTTGCTCTACCTGTTTCAGTGTTATCCCATTTGGTGTCACTGTACTATGCTTGCTCTAACTGTTTCAGTGTTATCCCATTTGTGTCACTGTACTCTGCTGCTCTACCTGTTTCAGTGTTATCCCATTTGGTGTCAACTGTACTATGGCTTTGCTCTAACTGTTGCGTGTTATCCCATTTGGTGTCACTGTACTCTGCTTGCTCTAACTGTTTCAGTGTTATCCCATTTGGTGTCACTGTACTATGCTTGCTCTACTGTTTGATGTGTTATCCCATTTGGTGTCACTGTACTCTGCTTGCTTAACGTTTCAGTGTTATATCCATTTGGTGTCACTGTACTCTGCTTGCTCTAACTGTTTCAGTGTTATCACCTTTGGTGTCACTGTACTATGCTTGCTCTACCTGTTTCAGTGTTATCCCATTTGGTGTCACTGTACTATCTTGCTTCTACCTGTTTCAGTGTTAGTCCCCATTTGGTGTCACTGTACTATGCTTGCTCTAACTGTTTCAGTGTTATCCCATTTGGTGTCACTGTACTCTGCTTGCTCTACCTGTTTCAGTGTTATCCCATTTGGTGTCATGTACTATGCTGCTCTACTGTTTCAGTGTTATCCCATTGGTGTCACTGTACTATGCTTGCTCTACTGTTTCAGTGTTATCCCATTTGGTGTCATGTACTATGCTTGCTTACTGTTTCAGTGTTATCCCATTTGGTGTCATGTACTTGCTTGCTCTAACTGTTTCAGTGTTATCCCATTTGGTGTCACTGTACTTGCTTGCTTAACTGTTTCAGTGTTATCCCATTTGGTGTCATGTACTATGCTTGCTCTACTGTTTCAGTGTTATCCCATTTGGTGTCACTGTACTATGCTTGCTCTAACTGTTTCAGTGTTATCCCATTTGGTGTCACTGTACTTGCTTGCTCTACTGTTTCAGTGTTATCCATTTGGTGTCACTGTACTATGCTTGCTCTAACTGTTTCAGTGTTATCCCATTTGGTGTCATGTACTATGCTTGCTCTAACTGTTTCAGTGTTATCCCATTTGGTGTCACTGTACTCTGCTTGCTCTACCTGTTTGAGTGTTATCCCATTGGTGTCACTGTACTCTGCTTGCTCTAACTGTTTCAGTGTTATCCATTTGTGTCACTGTACTAGCTTGCTCTACCCTGGTTTCAGGGTTATCCCATGTTTGGTGTCACTGTACTCTGCTTGCTCGAACTGTTGAGTGTATCCATTTGGTGCACTGTCTAGCTTGCTCTAACTGTTTCAGTGTTTATCCCATTTGGTGTCACTGTACTCTGCTTGCTCTAACTGTTTGCAGTGTTATCCCATTTGGTGTCACTGTACTCCTGCTTGCTCTAACCTGTTTCAGTGTTTATCACATTTCGGTGTCCACTGTACTATGCTTGCTCTAAACGTGTTTCAGTGTTATCCATTTGGTGTCCACTGTACTATGCTTGCTCTAACTGTTTGCGTGTTATCCCATTTGGTGTCACTGTACTATGCTGTGCTCTACCTGTTTGAGTGTTATCCAATGTGGTGTGGCACTGTACTTCGTGCATTGCTCCTACCTGTTTGAGTGTTATCCCATTTGGTGTCACTGTACTCTGCTTGCTCTACTGTTTCAGTGTTATCCCATTTGGTGTCACTGTACTATGCTTGCTCTACTGTTTCAGTGTTATCCCATTTGGTGTCACTGTACTCTGCTTGCTCTACCTGTTTCAGTGTTATCCCATTTGGTGTCACTGTACTATGCTTGCTCTACCTGTTTCAGTGTTATCCCATTTGGTGTCACTGTACTATGCTTGCTCTACCTGTTTCAGTGTTATCCCATTTGGTGTCACTGTACTCTGCTTGCTCTACTGTTTCAGTGTTATCCCATTTGGTGTCACTGTACTATGCTTGCTCTACTGTTTCAGTGTTATCCCATTTGGTGTCACTGTACTCTGCTTGCTCTACCTGTTTCAGTGTTATCCATTTGGTGTCATGTACTATGCTTGCTCTACTGTTTCAGTGTTATCCCATTTGGGTCACTGTACTCTGCTTGCTCTACCTGTTTCAGTGTTATCCCATTTGGTGTCATGTACTATGCTTGCTCTACCTGTTTCAGTGTTATCCATTTGGTGTCACTGTACTATGCTTGCTCTACCTGTTTCAGTGTGTATCCCCTTTGGTGTCATGTACTATGCTTGCTCTACCTGTTTCAGTGTTATCCCATTTGGTGTCACTGTACTATGCTTGCTCTACCTGTTTTCAGTGTTTATCCCATTTTGGTGTCCCTGGTACTATGCTTGCTCTACCTGTTTCAGTGTTATCCCATTTGGTGTCACTGTACTATGCTTGCTCTACCTGTTTCAGTGTTATCCCATTTGGTGTCACTGTACTCTGCTTGCTCTAACTGTTTCAGTGTTATCCCATTTGGTGTCACTGTACTATGCTTGCTCTACCTGTTTCAGTGTTATCCCATTTGGTGTCACTGTACTCTGCTTGCTCTAACTGTTTGAGTGTTATCCCATTTGGTGTCACTGTAACTATGCTTGCTCTACCTGTTTTGAGTGTTATCCCATTTGGTGTCACTGTACTCTGCTTGCTCTAACTGTTTCAGTGTTATCCCATTTGGTGTCACTGTACTATGCTTGCTCTACTGTTTCAGTGTTATCCCATTTGGTGTCACTGTACTCTGCTTGCTCTACCTGTTTCAGTGTTATCCATTGGTGTCACTGTACTCTGCTTGCTCTACTGTTTCAGTGTTATCCCATTTGGTGTCACTGTACTTGCTTGCTCTACCTGTTTCAGTGTTATCCCATTTGGTGTCACTGTACTCTGCTTGCTCTACCTGTTTAGTGTTATCCCATTTGGTGTCACTGTACTATGCTTGCTCTACCTGTTTAGTGTTATCCCATTTGGTGTCACTGTACTCTGCTTGCTCTACCTGTTTCAGTGTTATCCCATTTGGTGTCACTGTACTATGCTTGCTCTACCTGTTTAGTGTTATCCCATTTGTGTCACTGTACTTGCTTGCTCTACCTGTTTCAGTGTTATCCCATTTGTGTCACTGTACTTGCTTGCTCTACTGTTTCAGTGTTATCCCATTTGGTGTCACTGTACTTCTGCTTGCTCTACTGTTTCAGTGTTATCCCCATTTGTGTCACTGTACTCTGCTTGCTCTAACTGTTTCAGTGTTATCCCATTTGGTGTCACTGTACTATGCTTGCTTCTAAACTGTTTCAGTGTTACCCATTTGGTGTCACTGTACTCTGCTTGCTCTAACTGTTTGAGTGTTATCCCATTTGGTGTCCACTGTACTACTGCTTGCTCTAACCTGTTTGAGTGTTATCCCATTTGGTGTCACTGTACTATGCTTGCTCTAACTGTTTGCAGTGTTATTCCCATTTGGTGTCAACTGTAACTATGCTTGCTCTAACTGTTTGAGTGTTATCCCATTTGGTGTCACTGTACTCTGCTTGCTCTACCTGTTTGCAGTGTTATCCCCATTTGGTGTCACTGTACTCTGCTTGCTCTAATCTGTTTCAGTGTTATCCCATTTGGTGTCACTGTACTCTGCTTGCTCTACCTGTTTCAGTGTTATCCCATTTGGTGTCACTGTACTCTGCTTGCTTTACCTGTTTCAGTGTTATCCCATTTGGTGTCACTGTACTATGCTTGCTCTACCTGTTTCAGTGTTATCCCATTTGGTGTCACTGTACTCTGCTTGCTTTACCTGTTTCAGTGTTATCCCATTTGGTGTCACTGTACTCTGCTTGCTTTACCTGTTCAGTGTTATCCCATTTGGTGTCATTTACTCTGCTTGCTCTACTGTTTCAGTGTTATCCCATTGGTGTCACTGTACTCTGCTTGCTTTACCTGTTTCAGTGTTATCCCATTTGGTGTCACTGTACTCTGCTTGCTCTACCTGTTTCAGTGTTATCCCATTTGGTGTCACTGTACTCTGCTTGCTCTAACTGTTTCAGTGTTATCCCATTTGGTGTCACTGTACTCTGCTTGCTCTAACTGTTTCAGTGTTATCCCATTTGGTGTCACTGTACTCTGCTTGCTCTACCTGTTTCAGTGTTATCCCATTTGGTGTCACTGTACTCTGCTTGCTCAAACCTGTTTCAGTGTTATCCCATTTGGTGTCACTGTACTATGCTTGCTCTACCTGTTTGAGTGTTATCCCATTTGGTGTCACTGTACTCTGCTTGCTCTACCTGTTTCGAGTGTTATCCCATTTGGTGTCACTGTACTCTGCTTGCTTCTACCTGTTTCAGTGTTATCCCATTTGGTGTCACTGTACTCTGCTTGCTCTAACCTGTTTCAGTGTTATCCCATTTGGTGTCACTGTACTATGCTTGCTCTACCTGTTCAGTGTTATACCATTTGGTGTCACTGTACTCTGCTTGCTTTACCTGTTTCAGTGTTATCCCATTTGGTGTCACTGTACTCTGGCTTGCTCTTACCTGTTTTCAGTGTTATCCCATTTGGTGTCACTGTACTTGCTTGCTCTACCTGTTTCAGTGTTATCCCATTTGGTGTCACTGTACTCTGCTTGCTTTAACCTGTTTCAGTGTTATCCCATTTGGTGTCACTGTACTCTGCTTGCTCTACTGTTTCAGTGGTTATCCCATTTGGTGTCACTGTACTCTGCTTGCTTCTACCTGTTTCAGTGTTATCCCATTTGGTGTCACTGTACTATGCTTGCTTAACTGTTTCAGTGTTATCCCATTTGGTGTCAATGTACTATGCTTGCTCTAACCTGTTTCAGTGTTATACCATTTGGTGTCACTTGTGACTATGCTTGCTCTAATCTGTTTTGCCAGTGTTATCCCATTTGGGTGTCACCTGTACTCTGCTTGCCCTTTACCTGTTCAAGTGTTATCCCATTTGGTGTCCACTGTACTCTGCGTGGCTTTACCTGTTTCAGTGTTAATCCCATTTGGTGTCACCTTGTATCTATGCTTGCTTTACCTGTTTCAGTGTTATCCATTTGGTGTCACTGTACCTCTGCTGCTCTAACTGTTTCAGTGTATCCCATTTGGTGTCACTGTACTATGCTTGCTCTACCTGTTTCAGTGTTATCCCATTTGGTGGTCACCGGTACTCTGCTTGCTCTACCTGTTTCAGTGTTATCCCATTTGGGTGTCACTGTACTATGCTTGCTCTACCTGTTTCAGTGTTATCCCATTTGGTGTCCACTGTACTATGCTTGCTCTACCTGTTTCAGTGTTATCCATTTGTTGTCACTGTACTCTGCTTGCTCTACCTGTTTCAGTGTTATCCCATTTGGTGTCACTGTACTCTGCTTGCTCTACCTGTTTCAGTGTTATCCCATTTGGTGGTCACTGTACTATGCTTGCTCTACCTGTTTCAGTGTTATCCCATTTGGTGTCACTGTACTATGCTTGCTTTACCTGTTTCAGTGTTATCCCATTTGGTGTCACTGTACTCTGCTTGCCTCTAACTGTTCAGTGTTATCCCATTTGGTGTCACTGTACTCTGCATTGCTCTACCTGTTTCAGTGTTATCCCATTTGGTGTCACTGTACTCTGCTTGCTCTAACCTGTTTCAGTGTTATCCCCATTTGGTGTCACTGTACTCTGCTTGCTTTACCTGTTTCAGTGTTATCCCATTTGGTGTCACTGTACTCTGCTTGCTCTACCTGTTTCAGTGTTATTCCCATTCTGGTGTCACTGTACTCTGCTTGCTCTACTGTTTCAGTGTTATCCCATTTGGTGTCACTGTACTCTGCTTGCTCTACCTGTTTCAGTGTTATCCCATTTGGTGTCACTGTACTATGCTTGCTCTACCGTTTCAGTGTTATCCCATTTGGTGTCACTGTACTCTGCTTGCTCTAACTGTTTCAGTGTTATCCCATTTGGTGTCACTGTACTATGCTTGCTCTACCTGTTTCAGTGTTATCCCATTTGGTGTCACTGTCACTATGCTTGCTCTACCTGTTTCAGTGGTTATCCCATTTGGTGTCACTGTACTATGCTTGCTCTACCTGTTTCAGGGTTTATCCCATTTGGTGTCACTGTACTATGCTTGCTTATACCTGTTTCAGTGTTATCCCATTTGGTGTCACTGTACTATGCTTGCTCTTACTGTTTCAGTGTTATCCCATTTGGTGTCACTGTACTCTGCTTGCTCTACCTGTTTCAGTGTTATCCCATTTGGTGTCACTGTACTCTGCTTGCTCTAACTGTTTCAGTGTTATCCCATTGGTGTCACTGTACTCTGCATGCTCTACTGTTTCAGTGTTATCCCATTTGTGTCACTGTACTCTGCTTGCTCTCCCTGTTTCAGTGTTATCCCATTTGGTGTCACTGTACTCTGCTTGCTCTACCTGTTTCAGTGTTATCCCATTGGTGTCACTGTACTCTGCTTGCTCTACTGTTTCAGTGTTATCCCATTTGGTGTCACTTACTCTGCTTGCTCTACTGTTTCAGTGTTATCCCATTTGGTGTCACTGTACTCTGCTTGCTCTACCTGTTTCAGTGTTATCCCATTTGGTGTCACTGTACTCTGCTTGCTCTACCTGTTTCAGTGTTATCCCATTTGGTGTCACTGTACTCTGCTTGCTCTAACTGTTTCAGTGTTATCCCATTTGGTGTCACTGTACTCTGCTTGCTCTACCTGTTTCAGTGTTATCCCATTTGGTGTCACTGTACTCTGCTTGCTCTACCTGTTTCAGTGTTATCCCATTTGGTGTCACTGTACTCTGCTTGCTTTACCTGTTTCAGTGTTATCCCATTTGTCACTGTACTCTGCTTGCTTCTACCTGTTTCAGTGTTATCCCATTTGGTGTCACGAGTACTCTGCTTGCTCTACCTGTTTCAGTGTTATCCCATTTGGTGTCACTGTACTCTGCTTGCTCTACCTGTTTCAGTGTTATCCCATTTGGTGTCACTGTACTCATGCTTGCTCTACCTGTTTCAGTGTAATCCCATTTGGTAGGTCACTGTCCTCTGCTTGCTCTACCTGTTTCAGTGTTATCCATATTGGTGTCACTGTACTCTGCTTGCTCTACCTGTTTCAGTGTTATCCCATTTGGTGTCACTGTACTTATGCTTGCTTCTAACCTGTTTCAGTGTTTATCCCATTTGGTGTCACTGTACTCTGCTTGCTCTACCTGTTTCAGTGTTATCCCATTTGGTGTCACTGTACTCTGCTTGCTTTACCTGTTTCAGTGTTATCCCATTTGGTGTCACTGTACTATGCTTGCTCTAACTGTTTCAGTGTTATCCCATTTGGTGTCACTGTACTCTGCTTGCTTTACCTGTTTCAGTGTTATCCCATTTGGTGTCACTGTACTCTGCTTGCTCTACCTGTTTCAGTGTTATCCCATTTGGTGTCACTGTACTATGCTTGCTCAAACCTGTTTCAGTGTTATCCCATTTGGTGTCACTGTACTCTGCTTGCTTTACCTGTTTCAGTGTTATCCCATTTGGTGTCACTGTACTCTGCTTGCTTTACCTGTTTCAGTGTTATCCCATTTGGTGTCACTGTACTCTGCTTGTTTTAAACCTGTTTCAGTGTTATCCCATTTGGTGTCACTGTACTATGCTTGCTCTACCTGTTTCAGTGTTATCCCATTTGGTGTCACTGTACTCTGCTTGCTTTACCTGTTTCAGTGTTATCCCATTTGGTGTCACTGTACTCTGCTTGCTCTACCTGTTTCAGTGTTATCCCCATTTGGTGTCACTGTACTCTGCTTGCTCTACCTGTTCTCAGTGTTAGCCCATTTGGTGTCACTGTACTCTGCTTGCTCTACCTGTTTCAGTGTTATCCCATTTGGTGTCACTGTACTCTGCTTGCTCTACCTGTTTCAGTGTTTATCCCATTTGGTGTCACTGTACTCTGCTTGCTCTAACCTGTTTCAGTGTTATCCCATTTGGTGTCACTGTACTCTGCTTGCCTCTACCTGTTTCAGTGTTTATCCCATTTGGTGTCACCCTGTACTACTGCTTGCTCTACCTGTTTCAGTGTTTATCCCATTTGGTGTCACTGTACTCTGCTTGCTCTACCTGTTTCAGTGTTATCCCATTTGGTGTCACTGTACTCTGCTATGCTCTACCTGTTTCAGTGTTATCCCATTTGGTGTCACTGTACTCTGCTTGCTCTACCTGTTTCAGTGTTATCCCATTTGGTGTCACTGTACTCTGCTTGCTCTACCTGTTTCAGTGTTATCCCATTTGGTGTCACTGTACTCTGCTTGCTTCTACCTGTTCAGTGTTATCCCATTTGGTGTCACTGTACTATGCTTGCTTTACCTGTTTCAGTGTTATTCCCATTTGGTGTCACTGTACTATGCTTGCTCTACCTGTTTCAGTGTTATCCATTTGGTGTCACTGTACTCTGCTTGCTCTACCTGTTTCAGTGTTATCCCATTTGGTGTCACTGTACTCTTGCTTGCTCTACCTGTTTCAGTGTTATCCCATTTGGTGTCACTGTACTATGCTTGCTCTACCTGTTTTCAGTGTTATCCCATTTGGTGTCACTGTACTATGCTTGCTCTAACTGTTTCAGTGTTATCCATTTGGTGTCACTGTACTATGCTTGCTCTACCTGTTTCAGTGTTATCCCATTTGGTGTCACTGTACTCTGCTTGCTCTAACTGTTTCAGTGTTATCCCATATTGGTGTCACTGTACTCTGCTGCTCTACACTGTTTCAGTGTTATCCCATTTGGTGTCACTGTACTATGCTTGTCCCTTACCTGTTTCAGTGTTATCCATTGGTGTCACCTGTACTCTGCTTGCTCTACCTGTTTCAGTGTTATCCCATTTGGTGTCACTGTACTCTGCTTGCTCTACCTGTTTCAGTGTTTATCCTCATTGGTGTCACTGTACTCTGCTTGCTCTACCTGTTTCAGTGTTATCCCATTTGGTGTCACTGTACTCTGCTTGCTCTACCTGTTCAGTGTTATCCCATTTGGTGTCACTGTACTCTGCTTGCTTTACCTGTTTCAGTGTTAT
This sequence comes from Cepaea nemoralis, assembly GCA_014155875.1. Lineage (NCBI taxonomy): Eukaryota > Metazoa > Mollusca > Gastropoda > Stylommatophora > Helicidae > Cepaea > Cepaea nemoralis. The sequence goes on from JACEFZ010028125.1 coordinate 239,155, forward strand.
CCCATTTGGTGTCACTTGTACTCTGCTTGCTCTACCTGTTTCAGTGTTATCCCATTTGGTGTCACTGTACTCTGCTGCTCTAACTGTCTTTCAGTGTTATACCATTTGGTGTCACTGTACTCTGCTTGCTTTACCTGTTTCAGTGTTATCCCATTTGGTGTCACTGTACTATGCTTGCTCTAACCTGTTTCAGTGTTATCCATTTGGTGTCACTGTACTCTGCTTGCTCTTACCTGTTTCAGTGTTATCCCATTTGGTGTCACTGTACTATGCTTGCTCTACCTGTTTCAGTGTTATCCCATTTGGTGTCACTGTACTCTGCTTGCTCTACCTGTTTCAGTGTTATCCCATTTGGTGTCACTGTACTATGCTTGCTCTACCTGTTCAGTGTTATCCCATTTGGTGTCACTGTACTCTGCTTGCTCTACCTGTTTCAGTGTTATCCCATTTGGTGTCACTGTACTCTGCTTGCTCTACCTGTTTCAGTGTTATCCCATTTGGTGTCACTGTACTATGCTTGCTCTAACTGTTTCAGTGTTATCCCATTTGGTGTCACTGTACTCTGCTTGCTCTACCTGTTTCAGTGTTATCCCATTTGGTGTCACTGTACTCTGCTTGCTCTACCTGTTTCAGTGTTATCCCATTTGGTGTCACTGTACTCTGCTTGCTCTACCTGTTTCAGTGTTATCCATTTGGTGTCACTGTACTCTGCTTGCTCTACCTGTTTCAGTGTTATCCCATTTGGTGTCACTGTACTCTGCTTGCTCTACCTGTTTCAGTGTTATCCCATTTGGTGTCACTGTACTCTGCTTGCTCTAACTGTTTCAGTGTTATCCCATTTGGTGTCACTGTACTCTGCTTGCTCTACCTGTTTCAGTGTTATCCCATTTGGTGTCACTGTACTCTGCTTGCTCTACCTGTTTCAGTGTTATCCCATTTGGTGTCACTGTACTCTGCTTGCTCTACCTGTTTCAGTGTTATCCCATTTGGTGTCACTGTACTATGCTTGCTCTACCTGTTTCAGTGTTATCCCATTTGGTGTCACTGTACTCTGCTTGCTCTACCTGTTTCAGTGTTATCCCATTTGGTGTCACTGTACTCTGCTTGCTCTACCTGTTTCAGTGTTATCCCATTTGGTGTCACTGTACTATGCTTGCTCTACCTGTTTCAGTGTTATCCCATTTGGTGTCACTGTACTCTGCTTGCTCTACCTGTTTCAGTGTTATCCCATTTGGTGTCACTGTACTCTGCTTGCTTTACCTGTTTCAGTGTTATCCCATTTGGTGTCACTGTACTATGCTTGCTTTACCTGTTTCAGTGTTATCCCATTTGGTGTCACTGTACTCTGCTTGCTTTACCTGTTTCAGTGTTATCCCATTTGGTGTCACTGTACTATGCTTGCTCTACCTGTTTCAGTGTTATCCCATTTGGTGTCACTGTACTATGCTTGCTTTACCTGTTTCAGTGTTATCCCATTTGGTGTCACTGTACTCTGCTTGCTCTACCTGTTTCAGTGTTATCCCATTTGGTGTCACTGTACTATGCTTGCTTTACCTGTTTCAGTGTTATCCCATTTGGTGTCACTGTACTCTGCTTGCTCTAACCTGTCTTCAGTGTTATCCCATTTGGTGTCACTGTACTCTGCTTGCTCTACCTGTTTCAGTGTTATCCCATTTGGTGTCACTGTACTCTGCTTGCTCTAACTGTTTCAGTGTTATCCCATTTGGTGTCACTGTACTCTGCTTGCTCTACCTGTTTCAGTGTTATCCCATTTGGTGTCACTGTACTCTGCTTGCTCTACCTGTTTCAGTGTTATCCCATTTGGTGTCACTGTACTCTGCTTGCTCTAACTGTTTCAGTGTTATCCCATTTGGTGTCACTGTACTATGCTTGCTTTACCTGTTTCAGTGTTATCCCATTTGGTGTCACTGTACTCTGCTTGCTTTACCTGTTTCAGTGTTATCCCATTTGGTGTCACTGTACTCTGCTTGCTCTAACTGTTTCAGTGTTATCCCATTTGGTGTCACTGTACTCTGCTTGCTACTAACTGTTTCAGTGTTATCCCATTTGGTGTCACTGTACTCTGCTTGCTCTACCTGTTTCAGTGTTATCCCATTTGGTGTCACTGTACTCTGCTTGCTTTACCTGTTTCAGTGTTATCCATTTGGTGTCACTGTACTATGCTTGCTTTACCTGTTTCAGTGTTATCCCATTTGGTGTCACTGTACTCTGCTTGCTCTACCTGTTTCAGTGTTATCCCATTTGGTGTCACTGTACTATGCTTGCTCTAACTGTTTCAGTGTTATCCCATTTGGTGTCACTGTACTCTGCTTGCTCTAACTGTTTCAGTGTTATCCCATTTGGTGTCACTGTACTCTGCTTGCTCTAACTGTTTCAGTGTTATCCCATTTGGTGTCACTGTACTCTGCTTGCTTTACCTGTTTCAGTGTTATCCCATTTGGTGTCACTGTACTATGCTTGCTCTACCTGTTTCAGTGTTATCCCATTTGGTGTCACTGTACTATGCTTGCTTTACCTGTTTCAGTGTTATCCCATTTGGTGTCACTGTACTCTGCTTGCTTTACCTGTTTCAGTGTTATCCCATTTGGTGTCACTGTACTCTGCTTGCTCTACCTGTTTCAGTGTTATCCCATTTGGTGTCACTGTACTCTGCTTGCTTTACCTGTTTCAGTGTTATCCCATTTGGTGTCACTGTACTCTGCTTGCTCTACCTGTTTCAGTGTTATCCCATTTGGTGTCACTGTACTATGCTTGCTCTACCTGTTTCAGTGTTATCCCATTTGGTGTCATTGTACTCTGCTTGCTCTACCTGTTTCAGTGTTATCCCATTTGGTGTCACTGTACTCTGCTTGCTCTACCTGTTTCAGTGTTATCCCATTTGGTGTCACTGTACTCTGCTTGCTCTACCTGTTTCAGTGTTATCCCATTTGGTGTCACTGTACTCTGCTTGCTCTACCTGTTTCAGTGTTATCCCATTTGGTGTCACTGTACTATGCTTGCTCTAACTGTTTCAGTGTTATCCCATTTGGTGTCATTGTACTCTGCTTGCTCTACCTGTTTCAGTGTTATCCCATTTGGTGTCATTGTACTCTGCTTGCTCTACCTGTTTCAGTGTTATCCCATTTGGTGTCACTGTACTATGCTTGCTCTACCTGTTTCAGTGTTATCCCATTTGGTGTCATTGTACTCTGCTTGCTTTACCTGTTTCAGTGTTATCCCATTTGGTGTCATTGTACTCTGCTTGCTTTACCTGTTTCAGTGTTATCCCATTTGGTGTCACTGTACTATGCTTGCTCTAACTGTTTCAGTGTTATCCCATTTGGTGTCACTGTACTATGCTTGCTCTAACTGTTTCAGTGTTATCCCATTTGGTGTCATTGTACTCTGCTTGCTCTACCTGTTTCAGTGTTATCCCATTTGGTGTTACTGTACTCTGCTTGCTCTACCTGTTTCAGTGTTATCCCATTTGGTGTCACTGTACTCTGCTTGCTCTAACTGTTTCAGTGTTATCCCATTTGGTGTCACTGTACTCTGCTTGCTCTACCTGTTTCAGTGTTATCCCATTTGGTGTCACTGTACTCTGCTTGCTCTAACTGTTTCAGTGTTATCCCATTTGGTGTCACTGTACTCTGCTTGCTCTAACTGTTTCAGTGTTATCCCATTTGGTGTCACTGTACTCTGCTTGATTCTTTCTTTCTTGGTCATGACCATAACCTTTGTTCTTGTATTGTTTAGTTGTAGTTTTTTCTTTTCACATTCAGTGGTAACAATTTCTTCCAATTCTTGCAATTCATTTAAAATAAATTGTCATTCTCAAATTTATGTTAAAACAAATAAATGCATCATGGTACATCACGGAAATGTCAGGCCAATTACTCATCGTCATGCATGTGATATTTTATGCAAACATAAAGGCAGCAAACAGCTCAATACATCACCATAAGATGGACCTTCACAGTCACTTACCAGTCTCAACCGCATCTTTCTCATCAGCCTTGGAGACAACCAGGAAGTCCACAATCCGGGATGTGAGGTCAGCCACGATGTGACTGTCTCCCTGTTGGATGCTTACAGTGTGACGATCTCCATAGCTAGCTCGAGGCATGCCTCCGGAGAAGATTATCATTGGCTCACTGAGAGGATGGGAAAAGTGATAACAACTGTCATGAAAAGTAAACATAAACATACACATACTATATAGGGAAGTAGATGCGATGGCATATGTGTTGGTACGAATGATTATCAACCCAGTGGTGCGGGTTAAATCTGTCTGTAGCTTCTCAAGACATGTATGTGTTGCATAACATACATATGGACAATGCCCTACAACATATACGCCCCACGCTGAGTCATATTCTCATGTTCATCCCATCAAGTGATAACAGAATTCAGAAATCCCAATCAAAGAAAAAGACACAGGTGTACTGTATGATGCAAAAGCTACAGCTCTGCACATGCAAAACATGCGTCTCATAACTACTGTATCAATCCCGCATCGGGTCATTTGCATAAGGACGCTCTCATCACGAACAGATGCTCAATTCTTTGCCAGTTCTACTGCCTGGTGCATGTTCATACTCCAGATGCCTGCACTGTCTTGCGTTCACTTTCATACTGGACAAGCCCAGCCTCATCTTCCAGGAATCATGCCTTCCTTCCAGCTGTTCTCCCCAAGCCACTGTGAAGGTTAATACAACCCGAGTATTCCAGTTTCCCAGACATAACACGGTTTATGAGCCAGGTTTCCTCCATGTTCAGATCTGGTAAAATGTCCGTATTCTTTCCATCTTAACCCACGATATTCTAAGGACATTTCTGTATACAACACCACTGCCACAGCAGTCAGACCATGTCCATATATGTTACACTGCCACAGCAGTCAGACCATGTCTATATATGTTACACTGTCACAGCAGTCAGACCATGTCCATATATGTTACACTGCCACAGCAGTCAGACCATGTCCATATATGTTACACTGCCACAGCAGTCAGACCATGTCCATATATGTTACACTGCCACGGCAGTCAGACCATGTCCATATATGTTACACTGCCACGGCAGTCAGACCATGTCCATATATGTTACACTGCCACAGCAGACAGACCATGTCCATATATGTTACACTGCCAAGGCAGTCAGACCATGTCCATATATGTTACAATGCCACAGCAGTCAGACCATGTCCATATATGTTACACTGCCAAGGCAGTCAGACCATGTCCATATATGTTACACTGTCACAGCAGTCAGACCATGTCCATATATGTTACACTGCCACAGCAGTCAGACCATGTCCATATATGTTACACTGCCACAGCAGTCAGACCATGTCCATATATGTTACACTGCCACAGCAGTCAGACCATGTCCCATATATGTTACACTGCCACAGCAGTCAGACCATGTCCATATATGTTACACTACCACAGCAGTCAGACCATGTCCATATATGTTCCACTGTCACAGCAGTCAGACCATGTCCCATATATGTTACACTGTCACAGCAGTCAGACCATGTCCATATATGTTACACTGTCACAGCAGTCAGACCATGTCCATATATGTTACACTGCCACAGCAGTCAGACCATGTCATATATGTTACACTGCCACAGCAGTCAGACCATGTCCATATATGTTACACTGCCACAGCAGTCAGACCCATGCCCATATATGTTACACTGTCACAGCAGTCAGACCATGCCCATATATGTTACACTGTCACAGCAGTCAGACCATGTCCATATATGTTACACTGTCACAGCAGTCAGACCATGTCCATATATGTTACACTGTCACAGCAGTCAGACCATGTCCATATATGTTACACTGTCACAGCAGTCAGACCATGTCCATATATGTTACACTGTCACAGCAGTCAGACCATGTCCATATATGTTACACTGTCACAGCAGTCAGACCATGTCCATATATGTTACACTGCACAGCAGTCAGACCATGTCCATATATGTTACACTGTCACAGCAGTCAGACCATGTCCATATATGTTACACTGTCACAGCAGTCAGACCATGTCCATATATGTTACACTGTCACAGCAGTCAGACCATGTCCATATATGTTACACTGTCACAGCAGTCAGACCATGTCCATATATGTTACACTGCCACAGCAGTCAGACCATGTCCATATATGTTACACTGTCACAGCAGTCAGACCATGTCCATATATGTTACACTGCCACAGCAGTCAGACCATGTCCATATATGTTACACTGCCACAGCAGTCAGACCATGTCCATATATGTTACACTGCCACGGCAGTCAGACCATGTCCATATATGTTACACTGCCACAGCAGTCAGACCATGTCCATATATGTTACACTGCCACAGCAGTCAGACCATGTCCATATATGTTACACTGCCACAGCAGTCAGACCATGTCCATATAGTTACACTGCCACAGCAGTCAGACCATGTCCATATATGTTACACTGCCACAGCAGTCAGACCATGTCCATATATGTTACACTGCCACAGCAGTCAGACCATGTCCATATATGTTACACTGCCACAGCAGTCAGACCATGTCCATATATGTTACACTACCACAGCAGTCAGACCATGTCCATATATGTTACACTGTCACAGCAGTCAGACCATGTCCATATATGTTACACTGTCACAGCAGTCAGACCATGTCCATATATGTTACACTGTCACAGCAGTCAGACCATGTCCATATATGTTACACTGCCACAGCAGTCAGACCATGTCCATATATGTTACACTGCCACAGCAGTCAGACCATGCCCATATATGTTACACTGTCACAGCAGTCAGACCATGCCCATATATGTTACACTGTCACAGCAGTCAGATCATGTCCATATATGTTACACTGTCACAGCAGTCAGACCATGTCCATATATGTTACACTGTCACAGCAGTCAGACCATGCCCATATATGTTACACTGCCACAGCAGTCAGACCATGTCCATATATGTTACACTGCCACAGCAGTCAGACCATGTCCATATATGTTACACTGTCACAGCAGTCAGACCATGTCCATATATGTTACACTCACAGCAGTCAGACCATGTCCATATATGTTACACTGTCACAGCAGTCAGACCATGTCCATATATGTTACACTGCCACAGCAGTCAGACCATGCCCATATATGTTACACTGCCACAGCATTCAGACCATGTCCATATATGTTACACTGCCACAGCAGTCAGACCATGTCCATATATGTTACACTGCCACAGCAGTCAGACCATGCCCATATATGTTACACTGTCACAGCAGTCAGACCATGTCCATATATGTTACACTGCCACAGCAGTCAGACCATGTCCATATATGTTACACTGTCACAGCAGTCAGACCATGTCCATATATGTTACACTGTCACAGCAGTCAGACCATGTCCATATATGTTACACTGTCACAGCAGTCAGACCATGCCCATATATGTTACACTGTCACAGCAGTCAGACCATGTCCATATATGTTACACTGTCACAGCAGTCAGACCATGTCCATATATGTTACACTGCCACAGCAGTCAGACCATGTCCATATATGTTACACTGCCACAGCAGTCAGACCATGTCCATATATGTTACACTGCCACAGCAGTCAGACCATGTCTATATATGTTACATCTATCTCAGGGAAGACGATGACTGTAGCAGGGTGTAACAAATAGGGTTAGGCTGAGATTCCACAGAGATACAATGATACAAACTCAGCAAACTAGAACTAGGGATATATCTACAGGAAGTCACAAGAGATACACCTTCAAAATACCACTAGGGATTTACCTACAACATACCACCTGGGATTTACCTACAAGATACCACCTGGGATTTACCTACAGGATACCACATTGGATATACATACAAGATACCACCAGAGATGTACCTACAACATACCACCTGGGATGTACCTACAACATACCACCTGGGATGTACCTACAACATACCACCTGGGATGTACTTACAACATACCACCTGGGATTTACCTACAACATACCACCTGGGATTTACCTACAACATACCACCTGGGATTTACCTACAAGATACTACCTGGGATTTACCTACAACATCCCACTTGGGATATACCTAGTTAGTTAGTTAGTTAGTCGACAGATCATCCTCGTTGCACATCGGATCATTCAGTCCATAAGTGCTCGGATCCCCTCCTCAGCAAATCCCGCAGCGTGTAGCGGCTAACGACGCCAGTTCTGTGTTGGTTTATCAATCTTCTTTGGCTTCCTGCGTAGTGTTCTTGTTTGGCCACCCCTCTTTTAATTTGCTGCTCTCACAGTCTGGCCATTGTTGTAGATTCACAGTCATCACTTGGTTCTTGCAAAAGTCTCACTTCTCGTAGAGCATTCAGAATGTCAGCCTGGTCCATGGCGCGTCCGCCCTCCACAGTAGCCTCACCTGCGAGCTTGTCAGCCCGCTCATTTCCTTGTACTCCCGCATGACCTGGCACGAAGATGAAACTAATCTTTGCCAGCCGAGACCGCTCCAGAGGCAGCAACCATTCTCTTCGGATCGACCCCTCCTCTATCCTCTTGATCATGTTCATTGAGTCGCTAAGAAAACAAGCCCTAGTGAATGTCTGTGTCTCGAGCCATGTTATTGCTTTACTTACTGCCATGACTTCCATGGTCAGGCTACTTGTGGTTTCAGTGAAAGCACCAGAGTCCTCCTTCACAATTCTCCCTCCGGCCCGAGCTGTAAAGGCCCATGAGCTTCTCACATGTCGGACGACTGACCCATCTGTGTAGATGACCGCGTCACTGTCTAGCGAATTCTCGAAAATCAACGCTTGTACTTCAGCCTCCACAGCAGCCGGATTTTCTTGTCTGCATTTTCTATCTAGTTGGATGCAAACTGAAAAGGATGTGCAGAAGTCTGTTGGCACTTGCACCCACTCCTCGCCAGGTTCTAAGTCCTCAAGTGAACACACCTGTTGAAGAATGTCTTCGGCTTGACCCATCCACGACCGTCCTCTTTTTAACCTGCTGCCCTTCACCTTCCTAATTTCACTATGCAGTGGATGCTGTGTGTTTGCGTTAATTCTGAGGTAGGAGCGTGCCCTGCAAACTTGCATTCTCTCTTCAATGGTCGGAAAATCAAGAAGGTAGCGCATCGCCCTGCATGCTGTATCTCTTGTACATCCAAGAATAATGCGCATAGCTTCATTCTGTATCCTTTCCATCCTTTCTATCTGCTTATGGCTGAGAGTCAGGATTGCCATTGCATACTCCAAAACAGACATGACCAGCCCCTCGTACAGAAGACATAGATGGCGCTGCTCACAGTTTGCTGCCGCCATCACCCGCATCGCTGCCAAGCCCCGCTTGGCCTTTGTTATCACCTGGTCTATGTGCACATTATAAGCAAGGCTTCGATCAAACCGTATCCCCAGGTAATTCATTGCCTGCGTTCTTTCCACCGTCTCTGAACACAGCATTACAGTTGGTGTTGGATTGTTGACAATATGATTATTCAACGAGAACCAAGTCACTGTTGCCTTTGTTGGGTTGACCATTGCCCCAGCTTCATCACACCAAGTACTTATGCGATTGAGTTCGGTTTGTAGTTCCACAGCAACCTCCTCTCTATCCTTACCCTGACGATACACTAAAACATCATCGGCATATGACAATGTCCTGCCAGGTCCAGTGATCTGCTCACTGGTGATTCTCACTGTGTAGGCGTTGAACAGTACCGGAGATAATGGTGATCCCTGTGGTAGGCCAGGATATATTGTTGTTGGTTCCGAAGTCCAACTGCCACATCTAAAAACTACTTTCCGTTGGAAGAGGGCTGCAGCGATCCAACTAAGGAGGAATGGACTTACGTTTAGTTCAAGAAGCTGAAACATTAAAAAATCCAGTGGTACTCTGTTGTATGCGTCCTCAAGATCAATCGCTGCAGCAACAGTTTCAGTGCCTGAGTGGAAACCTTCATAGACATCATGGGCAAAGACTGCTGCATTGGTCCAGGTTTCTCTTTTTGGACGGTACCCACCCAGGGTACCTCATCTGTCTGAGGTGACCTCCTTGGCCAGATTCCGGCCTCCCATGTCTGTCTGGTTGCTCTGCTCAAGGTAGCGTTCAAAGAGGGCTTTGCCCTTGTCCTCATCAGTCCTCTGCCAGATGAGGTCAGCACCTTGGAAGTCAGAAATGCTCTTATTCTTGACTACCCCACTCATGCTTTTATGTAGTCGCCAGAACAATTTCAGTGACTTGTCTGTGCTTACTCTTTGACACACCTCTGCCCATTTTTCGCTTTTAACCACCTTGACCAGTTTTTTGAAATAGCTTACTTTTGTGTGCATCTCTCTTTCTAAGTGCAAGCAGGGACTAGGATGACCAGCTCTGTTCTTCTTGGCATTTTGCCATCTCCTTACAGCACTACGCTTATCCACCCAAGCCTTCTCCACCTCGAAACTCCACCACGGTGGCTGCTCCCAGCTTTTTCTCCTGCCCTGAAACATTCTGCGCTTGTCACGTCTTATTTTGCTCACCACATCTTGCCCTGTACTGTCATACTGGAACGTCTTTACCTTTAGCTTGTGCTGCCTGGTTCTGCCTTTCTCCACCAATATGCTGCAAGGATGGTGGTCGCTGCCATGGTGTCCTAGGACACCCCATCTACACACTGTAGTGAGTGAAGGTGAAACTAGCGCCAGATCAATAGCACTGTCCTCATCGCCTGGACGGCTTGCTGTCCTGGTGACACAGCCACTGTTGATACAAACCAGGTCGATGGTTTCCAGTGCAGTCTCGAGCTCCTCCCCTTGTGTATTGGAGGAAGTGTTTCCCCATGATCTGCCTTTAGCATTGAAGTCACCACAGAAAATAATATTTCTCTCGTGGCCTAATATGCCACTTAAGCACTGCCACTTCTGGGCGTCCACACTCGCATTGCGGGCATAAACATTAACCAACACGAATGGTATACTGGAATGAACTCTCAACGCCTGTATTTGTATATCGTCACTGTCCCAACTGGACATGTCTAGCTCTGACGCCACCATGCTGTCGCGAACGAGAATCGCCGTTCCCAGATGTCTGTTGTAGAAACATTTGAAGCCGGCAATTCGGAGTAGCTGATCGCCCAGTCTCGTCTCCTGGAGTGCTACAATGTCGTTCCTGTAAACTAGGGTTTCTAAAATAGAGCCCCGTTGTTTTACACTGGCACAGTTCCAATATAGAATACGGATGTTCCTGAGTCCTAGACGGTGACACTTGAGTCTAAAACCCCCGCGCTTACCTTGCTTCTTTGTCCCTGCGCGGCTACCACGCCGCTTCATTATGTTGACTGTTGATCGCTCGGAAAGAAGACGTTCTTCCGCCATGTTGAAAAAACGTAAACACAGACTGCTGATAACCACACACGCTGCTGAAAATTCACTCAAGGATGGCTTCGCTCGATGCACGAACTCCGTAGCACCCGTGCAGATCTTGAGTAGAAACTCCTGGTTTTACATCCTGGCACACCAATTACACGCAAGAGATGAATAAATCCATCCCTTACGAGAAAAAGTTAACGAACACAAAACAACACGACCGTCCGTCGCCATCTTGAAACCGGATATACCTATGAGACATCACCAAGAATGTCTCTCTTCTGTGTAATGGAAAAAGTACACAAAAGGAAAGTAGAAACTTCTGCAAACTTCTAGCTGAAACATGCATCCATCACACAAGACAAGGACAATATCACGCACAGAAACATTTAGCTCGCATGCACACACGCAAAGAAACTTGTCTAAATGAAAGACAGCACATGGTAATTGGTCTACTCACTTCTTGGTCATCTTCCACTGTAATTTGTTGATGGCCTTACATGGGAACGGACCTGTACAAGAAGTAGAGTGACCAAGAATTAATATTTTAGCAGCATAAAACAGAAGGAAAATGTATATGGTTATAGGACATCATATCCCACGTGTCAAAACCATAACAAGGACACAGATGAGTAACTTTTATATATATATGTGTTTGTTGTTTGTGTGCTGGCAAAGGCTTTGGCTGCCAATGTACATTTTGTTACTTATGACCATGCCCCAGTAAAGCTTACCGTCTACTTCTCGTCTGAAGTATTGATTTTGCCTCTATCAAAAGTACCACCACAGGCTCTGGACCATTCAAACAAACACAAATAAAGGTCCCCTGGACACACCTGAGGTGTATTGGACATATGGTGTTGGGCTAATATTGTATAGACCAATCAGCCTTCGGCAGGTGATTTGGTCAGTATCACGCCGGCCGTCTTAACTACCCAAGAGATTTCTTGGTACCCATTTTCAGCTGGGTCAACCTGGGAGCTCAAGTCAAGTTTTAACATTTGAATCTGCACCGATGAGGATCGAACTTATGACCAGCAGGACAGCAGGCAAGTCTAACCACTAGGCTAACACAGCTCCCATATGTACATTTTGCTCAGTATTTTTTCACTGGCTCCGCATGTGGTTCCATTTAGTGTCCACAGGATAGCTACCTTCCTCCTGGCATGTGTTGCTGCCTTGCCGATGTGCCTTCTTCACACCAACATGTCATTAAATTTCACTGTAAGGTATGTGGGTTGTTTATTTTCTCTTTGGGTTTCCATTTATCTGGATGACCCCTGGTTTTTGTTTGGGGAGCATGGTGAAAAAAGTGGCACTACACAATCTACATGCCCAATTAAATCTGTTTTGTAAATCGTGTGTGTGCGTGCAGACACATGCATGTATATAGATATGAGAAAGAGGGCTAAGGTCACGTGTGCTTTCCCTCACCCCTTCCACCCCCCCCCCCCCACCCCCAACTCAATTGGCTATTACATAATAGGGTTATCAGTTGATTGGTTATTATATGTTATAAACTGGGGTTCATGTTTTGTATGTGAAACGTGGACGATGAACAGACAAGCTGAAAAACATCTAGTGGCAGTGGAAATATGATTTCTGAGGAAAATACAAAGAATACCATGGACAGAAAAACCAATGAGCAAGTCTTACAAGAGGAAAATGAAAACCTCAAACTTATTGGAGAAATTAGACGTAGACTGTCAAATGTTTTGGACACATTATGACAAGATTAAACTAGATAACTCAGTGACACCTGGCAAGATTAAGGGGAAAAGAATGAGGGGAAGGCAGAGAAGTAAATATCTGGATGCTTGACCACATAGCATGGTCGGGACAAGAAAACAGAGCTGATCCATGACTCTGGTGATCGTGTGAGATAGCAGAACATGACCGCCCACGCTTACTGGCATGGCACATGATGATGATGATTCATGTTCCTAACTTATGAAAGGTTGGAGAGAGAGAGAGAGAGAGAGAGAGAGAGAGAGAGAGAGAGAGAGAGAGAGAGAGAGAGAGAGAGAGAGAGAGAGAGAGAGAGAGAGAGAGAGAGAGAGAAAGAGAGAGAGAGAGAGAGAGAGAGAGAGAGAGTATGGCAAGAATGTAAATATTGCCAATCATTCAATCAACATGACGACGTACCATATGGTGACAACGAAGGCTCTGCCGGAGCTGAGGAATCCCTTGAATTCCAGGTAACATAGGTGCCGTCGTTATGGGAACTGATAAATTCCTCACCATTTCTGTGCCAGGTAAGTGACTCTAGTTGCTGTCAAATAAAACCCACATTTAAATTTTGGTTAGCCACAAATGTGTGACCATAGTCTCAGTCAAACAGGTTAGGTAGGAAATAAATGTCTCAATTCACATCTAACAGCTGGCTCATCACACGGATAGAGAAGTAACAGATGCTGCGGGATATAACAATCCAAATGAAAACTTATGTTTTAATTTTTTATTCCATTTTCTACTTCATGATTGTCTTTAGATCTGTTTCTGTTGTTCCTGATGGAGATTACCAAGATCATGGTCTGTGATTATCTCTCACTTTTTGTACAGGGGTCACACACAGCTAACTGTTTTCATTTTGTATCATCACACAGATTTGTGTTAGAGGACTACTTTTACTGTAGTCAATGTCATCTGTTACAATGTTTAAACATAAGCTTACTGTGTATTCCCTTCTGTTATGTCTCATGGATAGGACCATACAAGAGATGGACCATACAAGAGATGGACCGACCTGGGAGGTGTTGGTGAGAGACTTACGAATGAAATTTGCCCTTAATATTGTGTTTACTGAGTCTTACTGTAAGATCTAGCCAAGGTGCAGAATCTTGTGGGGAAAGAAGTTAGTATGAGCATGAGTGACGAGATTACTTGTGACTAGCAGTAAACAGTACATGACAAATAAAACCACTTCCGCCAGGGTGAAACCAATGCATAATCCTGGTAGAGTGAAGGAGTTCATACATTGCCTGTTCATGACAACTGCTGTCTGCTCAATTATTTACTAATATTTGTCATCACTTGGACGATCTGATTATTGTTTAGTTGTGGCTGTGATAATGTCATACAGAATGTTATTGATGTCTCAATTACGACCAGAAGTGATTAGCTTTGGCTGCCAACGCCCGGGTTCTCTGTGCGAGCCTGTAAACGATGAGCTAGTCAGTAGTTTGTGTTACATCAACCCTGCGTGGTTTATAATACCACCATTTAAGAAATACATGTGCAGTCATCATCTCGCTAAGTGAGGGAAAGACTGGCCACTTATTTCTCCATGCACTAAGGCCTACAAAATGTGATGGTGTCACATCGAAGGAAGCTGCTTCGGGACACATTTATTTAATTATCGTGAAAAAATTAAAGCTAGTTATCTAACCACAGAAAACATAGGTGTGAATTTTATGGACTGTAACATGGGGGAATTTTCACCAAGCCTTTTTGCTTCCCACACATGGCAGTTCTTATTAGAAGAGGAGTCAGAAGGAAGGGACCGGAGACCACTGATAATCTGGAAGTTCTAATGTGTTGAGAGACAGAAGATACAGAAAGAACATGCTGAATGAGTTAGTGGACTGACAGAGAACAATTAGTGCTGGAATTTATAAACATAGAAAACAGATGGATGCACAAGGACTTGATTCCTGAAGTAGCCAACATGGAACATGATAACTAACCTCAAACATCACATCTGTTCTCAACAATGAAAAGTTAAATATATCTAACCACAAACTACATGTGTCCTCACCAATAATTCATATAGCAATAAACTACAGATGTCCTCACCAATAATTCATATAGCAATAAACTACAGGTGTCCTCACCAATAATTCATATAGCCATAAACTACAGGTGTCCTCACCAATAATTCACAAAGCCATAAACTATGTGTCCTCACCAATAATTCATATAGCTATAAACTACAGGTGTCCTCACCAATAATTCATATAGCCATAAACTACAGATGTCCTCACCAATAATTCATATAGCTATAAACTATGTGTCCTCACCAATAATTCATATAGCTATAAACTACATGTGTCCTCACCAATAATTCATATAGCTATAAACTACAGATTTCCTCACCAATAATTCATATAGCCATAAACACATTTGATCCCAGTAATGAAGAGGAAAATGTATCTAATAAAAACCAACGATTCCCAACCTGTGGCACAGACCACAATAAATGTGGAAATCATAGGGAAAATAAATTTTTTTTAAAGAGAGAGAGAGAGAGAGAGAGAGAGAGAGAGAGAGAGAGAGAGAGAGAGAGAGAGAGAGAGAGAGAGAGAGAGAGAGAGAGAGAGAGAGAGAGAGAGAGAAGAGAGAGAGAGAGAGAGAGAGAGAGAGAGAGAGAGAGAGAGAGAGAGAGAGAGAGAGAGAGAGAGAGAGAGAGAGAGAGATTTTCTCTCTCTACCAAAAAATTTAAAGTGCTGTACACATGAATAAAGGCAGAGAAACACTGAACTAAACACTACATTGTTTCTTACCACAGAAGAGTTAAAGGCATTTTCTGCAGCATTTTCTTTTGCATCCCATAGAGTGATTAAACCTCTGTTGAATCCAATCAGCACCTGACAAATACCAGATAAAGTGTCAGCAAACATGTAACATCAGAGACTGGCCAAGATTTTATATAACCAATAAATAACTAACACAATGCCACGATATCAATCAATCAATTAATCAGTAAGGTGCAGTCTCCACAATGAAGGTCGACTGCAATGGATCTCGTACACTGTTTGCCTCTTGACTTGATTATGCATTGTCAGATTGATGTCTGTCCATCATCTGATGTTATCTAGTTTAGTTTAGTCGATGGATCAACATCACGGCACACAGGTGTAACCCATAAGTGCTCCATTCTCTTCCTAAACTCAAATCTGAGTCTGGAGAAACTCTGCTCAGTGCACAAACTCCGTAGCACAGGTCAGGATCCTAAAATACTTTAGGTAGATTTTTAACTCGAAATTTTGCCCGGGCAGTGCCGTTAGATTTCCAACTGCCAAGGGATTTTTTTACGTGCGCAACAATCCACACGGGCATCCATCTCACTACCCAGAGACCAGGGGAAATTTTATTACTAGAAGTCCACGTGAAAAAAATCCTTGTCCTCACCGGGGCTTGAACCCGGGACCTCCAGCACTCGAGGCGGACATCAAAGATGTTATCTTTCCACTTGTATCATTGTCTACCTCTTGCTGGCTTGCCTTCAACCTTACCCTCCTGCATTGTCTTTATACGAGTGTTTGCTTCACTTTCCCAACTCAAGGTAAGATACTGCTGTCTGTCTGTCATTTACTGCCTATACAGTACCTTGCGGTGGATGGGATTGGGGGGGGGGGGGGATGATGTAAGTGGTCTTGAGCCTGTGGAATTAAGGCCGCCTGGCTAGTGCAGTCGCGGCAAACAGTGCAGGTTAGTTAGGGTTTTCTCTTTTACCCCGACAGAAAAAAAAATCCACACCTTACCAAGGATTCGAACCTGGGTTTCCTGAAGAAAAATATGGCATTCTAGCCACTCGGCAAGCCACTCCTCATGTTGATGCTGCTACTGGTCGTAAATACTTCATCCTCTCATATGTCTCTCTGCTCAAACCTCACACATATACAAAATTAACAATTTACTACCCAAGGATCAGGGGTGGAATACCATATTCAGGTGTTCCCAAAATACCCCACTGTCCACAGCCAGAATTGTACCCAGACTGTTTGTGGACATACCATAGCTCAAAGCTTTTCTACCCCTCAGCCTGCCATTTCCTGTGTAGAATCAATCAAAGCTTGTTGCTAATGTATGCAAAATAAGTGATCATGTACATAAATGAAACATTGACAATCAATCATTCATACCTTATCATTGTTTACAGGATTGCTGGCGATTGCCTCCACAGCACCAGGACTGACTTTGAAATCATCTGGAACACTGACAAGTACAACAAGTTCTTAGTAAGTGAAGCCCAACATACAGAAGACATTGCACAAAACATCAGAAATGATACAACAAACATGTTATAATATCTCATTATTAAAGATGGAGGCCTTGAAACTGCAGTAGCAATGCTGTTGGCAAAATGGCAAAAATCAGAAACACAAAGCTCTCTTCACAGATGCGAAGAAAATAGTTGTCTCAACACCGAAGAACAAAAATAGTACTGAACTAGCAGACCTAATAGCAGCACTCCATGGGCTATGGCAGAAATCCAAAAGACTTGAATTACAATGGATCCAGTCTCATTGCAACATACGTGGAAATGAAAAGACTGACATACTGGCCATAGAAGGTGGAAGGTGACCTAAGCCTGATACAGACATAACCAAGAGGTTTATAAGAAGTACTTAACCAAGTGGAAATCAATCCAGGCCACAAGAAACACGACACATTACCAACTCAACCAAAGTGAACAAGTAATATTCTTCAGGCTGCATACAGGACATTAAAAGTTAGTTGCATACCCTTTACAGGACGTCGCAGTCAACACCAGCATTTTTTGCTGTTGTGATATCTTGGCAAGTTTACGTTCAGTAGTTAGCCACTGCTTTCTGAACGACCGGCACCCATACCATTTTGTAAAAAACCAAAGTAAGGTGCCTGCTGCCAAATCGCCAGCAGCTGTGTTTTGAGCGCGTGTATGAGGGATTACAAACTGCGACAGTAACCTCTGCCACGGTGCCAGCATACAGGAAGTACCCCGCTGAAATATCACTTATTCAATAAACTAAGGACAGGAAAGACTGATGAATGTAACTGTGGAATTGGTAAAATGACAGCTAAACATTTGCTACAAGTGTCCCACATACATGGAACAGATCAGAATGACTTTAGCCTAGACCCCCTCCATTTGCAGACACACTCTATGGAGATGTCAACAACCTCAAGTTCACAGGTCCATCCATCCATCACGTGCCTTGCTGATAAGCGTGGGCGGTCATGTTCTGCCATCTCACTCCATCACCAGAGTCATGGATCAGCTCAGTGTTTCTGTCTCGACCATGCCAAGTGGCCAAGCCATCCAGGTATTTACTTCTCAGTCTTCCCTTTGGTCTCCTCCCTTCGATCTTGCCAGTTGTCACCAAGTTCTCCAAGTCATTTCACAGGTGTTTTCTTTAAATATATTCAGACTGACACATGCAGGTGGAAGAAAGAGGAGACAGAGAAGAACAGGACATTCTTAAATGGTCTTTTAGAATTCTTTCTGATGCTTTGCTTCTAGTTTTATATATAAACTTGATGGTCACTCAAAGGAAACTAAGGTTCTGAGACTGTCTGTTGACTGAGGTTTATATGGGCTGAAACTAAGGTTCTCAGACTGACTCTTGACTGAGGTTTATATGGGCTGAAACTAAGGTTCTTAGACTGTCTGTTGACTGAGGTTTATATGGGCTGAAACTAAGGTTCTCAGATGTCTCTTGACTGAGGTTTATATGGGCTGAAACTAAGGTTCTCAGATGTCTCTTGACTGAGGTTTATATGGGCTGAAACTAAGGTTCTCAGATGTCTCTTGACTGAGGTTTATATGGGCTGAAACTAAGGTTCTCAGACTGTCTGTTGACTGAGGTTTATATGAGCTGAAACTAAGGTTCTCAGACTGTCTGTTGACTGAGGTTTATATGAGCTGAAACTAAGGTTCTCAGACTGTCTGTTGACTGAGGTTTATATGAGCTGGAACCATTTGTTCTCAGATGTCTCTTGATTGAGGTTTATGTGGGCCTGAACTCGAGTGATGTGCTTCTGTTTAGGACACCATCCATTATAACAAAATGCTCTACTGTTATCTAATACTACTCACATACACATTGAATGTTAATGCATTCAGTACCAAGCAACACGGGGTGTGACTGGCTCTTCTCACTGAAACCCAACCTTTCCATTTTGTGTTCACTTGTATTTTACATATGGTCAGAGCATACTAGAGAAATTATTTTCCCACTGGCCAATTTCCACTGTGTATTTTGCCTCTTTGGTTTTCTCATTTTTTAAAATTCAGCCTGCGAAACAGCCTATTCAGCACGCTTTTGTCAATTTGCCAAGAGATTTTTAAAAGCGTGCAACAGCCAAACCTCCTTTGATTGTTACTATTCTTTGCTTCCTTGGCAGGCCCCGGTAGCTCAAGCAGACCTCTCTCTCTCTCTCTCTCTCTCTCTCTATATATATATATATATATATATATATATATATATATATATATATATATAAAGGCGATGTATGTATGGATGTATGTGGGTCCGTTCTTTATGTGTTCGCGAACGGTCCATCCGATTGAGATGACATTTTCTACACGTCCGTCTTCTTCTCATTCCAGTGCAACCAACAGTCAGTTTTTTTAGTGTATTATCAGCTATTACCTTACTAAAATTTAATTTTGTAATTACATGACTGAACATAAGAAAATATAAAACAAGGGACATAACTTTTAGTAGCATTGTTATATCTTAAGTTAAGTCCCCTGGCTATAGATAGATAGATAGATAGATAGATAGATAGATAGATAGATAGATAGATAGATAGATAGATAGATAGATAGATAGATCCCCACCAGGGCCTGGGCGAAGCCGGGCTGGGTCAGACAGACAGACAGCCGGGAACGGGAACTTATATGACTACTTATATGAATTAAATGAGATGCTCCCCACCAGGGACTGGGTGAAGCCGGGCTGGGTCGGACAGACAGATCCCTGCCAGGGACTAGGCGAAGCCGGGCCGGGTCAGACAGACAGACAGTCGGGAACGGGAACTTATATGACTACTTATATGAATTAAATGAGATGCTCCCCAGCAGGGACTGGGTGAAGCCGGGCAGGGTCAGACAGACAGATAGACAGACAGACAGATCCCCGCCAGGGACTTGGCGAAGCCGGGCCGGGTCAGACAGACAGACAGACAGTCGGGAACGGGAACTTATATGACTACTTATATGAATTAAATGAGATGCTCTCCATCAGGGTCTGGGCGAAGCCGGGCCGGGTCAGACAGACAGACAGACAGATCCCCACCAGGGACTGGGTGAAGCCGGGCCGGGTCAGACAGACAGATAGACAGACAGACAGATAGTCGGGAACGGGAACGGGATCTTATATGACTACTTATATGAATTAAATGAGATGCTCTCCTCCAGGAGCAGGGCGAAGCAGGGCCGGGTCAGACAGACAGACAAGCAGACACACAGACAGACAGATAGATCCCCGCCAGGGCCTGGGCAAAGCCAGGCCGGGTCAGCTAGTATATATATATATATATATATATATATATATATATATATATATATATATATATATATATATATATATATATATATACATATACAGGAATATAGTGTATTATTTTTTCAGATAATGCATTTATTATTTGTTTGTCACCCAGTTGATTTACTTGATGTGGAATGAACTTATTAAAATTTATTATTAGCAAAGCCAACATCACTCAAAACTACTCTATGGGTGCTGTCTCTTCAGAATCATTAACTGCTTTGTCATGTCTAAAGCATAACTGATCAAAGGTATTTTACTTGGTACAGAATACGGTAATGCCATAACAACAAGAAGCATGGGCCAACAACAAACACAAAAATGGATATGTGATGATAAGAAGGTTGAACATTCACACACAAAAAAGCATACTGACTTCTGAATGATAGCATCCATGTTGACAACACTAGTTTCTGTGAGGGTCTTCACATCAATGAGATGGACGTTTCCACTCTCTGTACCCACGTACAGGGTGGAGCTGTCAGTGCTCAGGGCACAGGCTGACATATTCTTGACCTTGCTGCGAAAAATCATGCAATCAATTTGTTACAATTTGATTTCATCAAGCATAATATAGCACAATTGTCCACATAACATGATTTATTAATGTCATAATGGCGACAAAGCAGTTTATGATTCTGTTTTCTATTCTATTTGTTAATGATCTGACAATAGCCTGCAGTCCACATCTGAAGTCAATTGTAGAGTTCTGTTGAAGTTGAACTTTATTTATTTATTTGAACTTTATTTTAAAAGGGTTACAAATTGGCACATAGGCCCGTCTTAAATTCGGCCCTTCCAATCACTCATCTTTTGTTCATCAACAGTCCATGATACATTCACATAGGATTAAAAAAAACATTGTCAAATGAATGTTGTAAGCATAAACAATGCATATTATCATGTTATGTGACACATCCCCCCACCCACACACACATCCCTCACCCACCCATACCTATACATCCCCCACCCACTCACACATCCCCTCACCAGCCAAGACATCCCTCACCCACACACAACTCCCCACCCACTCACACATACCCCAACCCACATGCACATGCTCCACCCACCCCCAACAACACACACATACCCATCCCACACATCCTGCATCAACCCACACATCACCCACCCATATCCACACATCTTCCCATCCACACACACACACACATTTTCCCACCCACCCACACATCAGTTTAGATTAGATTAGCTGTTTATTTTGAGGCAACTGTGTCATCTAGACTGCCTTTGGAATGTGTATAGCGTGTAAGAACAGATAAATCACCATAGCCTGGGGAGAATGAGTTACAGGGAGTGACCACATTATCTGTCTGGCAATAGGTAATCAGAACAAAGGTCAGACAGACACAAAATCAGATTCAACTAGTGCCATTAGTAATGGGACTCTTTGCTGGCTGTTGAAGATGGACAGAGAATGTATAGGAATGTCACAAGTGCTGTGGTGACAGTTTTTGATTCACCTTAACACCATTATAGAGAAGCAGTGGATGGCCAAAGGTCCAAATGTCTGCCTCACATACTGCAGGATGTTGTATTCGATCCCCTGTAATACTCCAAGATTTCAAAACAATACTAGCCTACTACACTAGGCAGGTATTGCTTGGGCAAGCAGCCTTTATTTCCCAACCAAGAAAATTACTAATTTCTTATAAAACCAAACCATTTCATTGTCATTATTTCTATAAACACTTGACAATTTGTGGCTCTCACTAACTGCAGACAGAAAATTTTCTCTTCATCTCTTGTGCCCTTTATCGCCTACTGAGGCACAGATCGTCAACCAACTCACATCAAGGGGTCCTATCTTTGGCTGTTCCCTGCAGCTCTGGCCATGCCATCTCAATATTATTCATTTCTGACTGTAATAATCTTCTTCATATTTTTTTAAAAAGATCTCTCACCTGTTCATTCTCCAATCTCCATGTGGGTTCCAGACAAGGGAGTGTCTAGTTATATCATCTTTAGGCTTTCTCAATATGCAGCATGTCAAGCACTAGCATCTTTTTCTAATCTCTTGATTCAATAAACTTCCCTTTCCACCAGGTAAACATTTACACACACAAACCAGCTAATAAATAGAATTAACATTGATTTGTAAACATTCTTCAAATGTTGAAACTCAGATATGAAAAACATAAACTGCCTTCACTTCTACTTACACAGGTTCCGATGTGTTAAATTGCTTCTCTTCCAGCACAGATGTGCCATCTTTGTTGTTGATTTCCCAGAGATGGAGAGAGTGATCACTGCAGGCAGTGATGAGGCGACCCTTTAGGACAACAACAACAATCAATTAACCTCAGCAGATATATCAAGCAAGCATTTGGTCTATCTAAAAATATATAGATATTTATCTGCGCGGGTGCTACGGAGTTCGTGCATCGAGCGAAGCCATCCTCGAGTAACAAGCGTTGATTTTCGAGAATTCGATAGACAGTGACGCGGTCATCTACACAGATGGGTTGGTCGTCCGACATGTGAGAAGCTCATGGGCCTTTACAGCTCGGGCCGGAGGGAGAATTGTGAAGGAGGACTCTGGTGCTTTCACTGAAACCACAAGTAGCCTGACCATGGAAGTCATGGCAGTAAGTAAAGCAATAACATGGCTCGAGACACAGACATTCACTAGGGCTTGTTTCCTTAGCGACTCAATGAACATGATCAAGAGGATAGAGGAGGGGTCGATCCGAAGAGAATGGTTGCTGCCTCTGGAGCGGTCTCGGCTGGCAAAGATTAGTTTCATCTTCGTGCCAGGTCATGCGGGAGTACAAGGAAATGAGCGGGCTGACAAGCTCGCAGGTGAGGCTACTGTGGAGGGCGGACGCGCCATGGACCAGGCTGACATTCTGAATGCTCTACGAGAAGTGAGACTTTTGCAAGAACCAAGTGATGACTGTGAATCTACAACAATGGCCAGACTGCGAGAGCAGCAAATTAAAAGAGGGGTGGCCAAACAAGAACACTACGCAGGAAGCCAAAGAAGATTGATAAACCAACACAGAACTGGCGTCGAGGGGATCCGAGCACTTATGGACTGAATGGTCCGATGTGCAACGAGGATGATCTGCCGACTAACTAACTAACTATATAGATAACATCAGAAATGTATGACAGTCTGCGTTCACAATATCAGTAAACAGATAGATAAAACACAGGTGGGGAGACCTGGTTTCTATCATACAGATATGATGCTGGGCTACATTTTCTTACTCTTGACAACATGACAGGCACTAGATGACAACATGACTTGACAACATGACTTGACAATATGACAGGCACTAGATGACAACATGACAGGCACTAGATGACAACATGACAGGCACTAGATGACAACATGACCTGACAACATGACAGGCACTAGATGACAACATGACAGGCACTAGATGACAACATGACTTGACAACATGACAGGCACTAGATGACAACATGACAGGCACTAGATGACGACAACATGACAGGCACTAGATGACAGCATGACTTGACAACATGACAGGCACTAGATGACAACATGACAGGCACTAGATGATGACAACATGACAGGCACTAGATGACAGCATGACTTGACAACAAGACAGGCACTAGATGACAACATGACAGACACTAGATGACAACATGACTTGACAACATGACAGGCACTAGATGACAACATGACAGGCACTAGATGACAACATGACAGGCACTAGATGACAACATGACAGGCACTAGATGACAACATGACAGGCACTAGATAACATGACAGGCACTAGATGACAACATGACAGGCACTAGATGACAACATGACAGGCACTAGATGACAGCATGACAGGCACTAGATGACAACATGACAGGCACTAGATGAGCAATCTGGTTAGCATCACAGCCGCCACCTTAAAAAAATCTAGGCAATTGTACTTTAGTAGTTTGCCAATGTTTTCTGCGCGAGAAGTCAGATTTTAAGTCCAACTTAATGCCTGCGTAGGGGGTTGAACCACCTACCTCATCATCAGTGCACTAGAAGTTTCAGATCGAGTGCTTTTATCGCTTTGACCACATCAACATCCTATCCTACCACCTGACCTTCCAGAAATTGTTCTGGTGTTATAAGGCCATGTTATGAGGCTAGGTCATACCTGTAGTTATGTATTCACAAAACAAATCTTGCCTTGGTATTTGAACCCAGGACTTTTGAGTTAACAGGTGCGTACACTAGTCATTACATTACCAAGGGAAAGTATTAAACAGGGGGAAAGTATCATAACACTATCAAGGAAAAGTATTAAGCAGGAAGAACGTGTGAATACATACACCTCAAAAGAGGTGATCCACGACTCTGGTGATCTGGAGTGAAATGGCGAAACATGACCACCCACGCTTATAGGCATAGCAGATGATAATGAACAAAAAGTACATCCTTCATACTGTGCACACTAGGTTTGCTATATGCTTGTATTTGTGTGCAAATCTTCTTCTTCTTCTTCTGCATTCATCCGGAGTTTTTTTTGTGTGATGTGATCGTGGTGTGCCTGTTTACAGCAGAGCTGTGTTCTTGCGCCATTAGGCCGACACATCCGACTTCTGCTGGCATTTGTTGACCAGGTTAATCTTCCAGGGGTGCAAATCTTCATGTTACGAGTTGTCCCATTGTCCTTGGGCTAAGTGGGAGAACTGAAATTGATTTTCTTTTAAAGTTAATTTTCCTCTAAACTCCTTAAGAAGAAGAGTAAGATTAAATAAGAAGGAAGAAGGAGAAAAAAAAAGAACAAGAAGGGAGAAAGGAGCAAAAGAAGAAGGAAGAAAGAGACGCAGAAGAGGAAGCAAAAGAAGGAGGGATAAGGAGAAACCAAAAAAATTTTGATCACAATTTTGTATCAGTTTATAATGCTAGTGCTTCCACACGCTATAAACATGTTAGCTGTTTATTCATTACGGGATATTGCATTCAACCCCACCATGTATTGCTGTTCCTGATTTACTAGGCAATAGTAGTCTGCCATTGCTTTATGAAAGGTCAACGCCTCGTACCACTGAAACCAATGCAAACTGGTCTGCTTACAAATCGACTCTGAACCTTCCACTCTGTATGACAGGGAATTATGAAAATGGCATCTCATGCATACTGTGCACATTAAGAATCATTCTGAAATGGCATCTCATGCATACTGTGCACATTAAGAATCATTATGAAAATGGCATCTCATGCATACTGTGCACATTAAGAATCATTATGAAAATGGCATCTCATGCATACTGTGCACATTAAGAATCATTCTGCAGCTGAAAATCTAAAAGAGCTGGCCAAGTATGCCGCTGCAGCAAATTTCAAAAATTAAAAAACATTTATAGCACGTCTGATTTTAGTATAGACACATATGGATCTTTGCAGTTGCTCTGGATTTTGTGCTGCAATTCCCCTCATGTGATCTATGGGAGACTAAAGTGCTTATGGAATTATCTGTGTGACCTGGAAGTGATCCTTAACCAACACCAAACCAAATTCTATCTCCACTGTTTCCTGTGAAAGCACAACCAGACTCTTTCTATAAGATATTGACTGCACACGAGCAACAAGTTCTGTAGCTCTACACTGCAATAACAGCATCCCCAACATGACACAACACAAACTTGATCTTGACATCCCTGGAACAGGAAACAAATTACTCATAAACAAGAGGAGACTGCTGCCACTCACCTCTTCTGGAATGAAGAAAATGCTAGAGACGGACACATCACCCTCATGCACAGCAGTGACCTCAAAGCCGGGAGTGCCATAACTGTCAAAAAGTTCAGGAAATAGCTCACAGTGTGTACTTATTTTATAAATATGATGACCTAAACTGCCAACCCCTGCACATGTTAAACAATGCAGATATTTTCATTTGCCTGTCAACGTGCCCCGCCTCCTCCCAGAAGTTCAACCAGCTTGTCACGTCTGTCTTTTGCCATTGTTCAGAGTTTGTTCCATGCATGTTTCAACATTACTCAACATTACATGTACTCTCCATAAGTGGGTCTGTGAAGTTGTAAGAGCAGGTTTGAATACAGGTCAAAACCTTAGGAAATCTGTTCACGGTGCAGTCCACCTACAGACTGGGTTTATCAGTTTCGCTAACATTCCAGGATTATCATGCCACTAACAGTCAGAGTGATAGTATCAAGAACAACCTTAGAGAAATGAATATCAACTTACAAAGAGAATTAGAAAGAGCACATAAAAGATCTTTACATCTCCTCCCAACATTTCACTAAGGTTGGTTGGTTAGTTAGTTAGTTAGTTAGTTCGTTCATTGGTTGGTTGGTTGGTTGGTTGGTTAGTTAGTTAGTCGAGGTTCCAACTTCACGGCAACGGGTCGTCCCCATTATGCTCCGTTCCTGTGCCAGTGAATATCACACAAAATGCTCCCCACTGTCCAATGTGAAAAGTGGAACAGACAGGAGTCTCGGCAAGCCAACAGCCCGCACAAGTACACTGTGCATAATGCCGGCACCAAAATGCCTACACAAATGTCATCCACGAAAACCACAGTTCATCGTTGATGGAATCGGCAGTCACCAGAAAGATCTCATTGATTCAGGTTTTCTCACATGGCTCTGTCTCTTTCCGCAGGGCGGCCCGCCGAAAGCGTTGCATAAAGCACGAACTCCGTAGCTCCAGCGCCAACTCCCAGGAGCTTCCTGAAAAATGCACGCGTGAACCGAAAAGGCAAATCAGTCAATTCAGCAACAGCCGGTAGCCATTGTTCCGAACATGTAGGTAACTGTACAAACAAAAGCAGACATGTAAAAGCATTCCCCGCGAATATCACAGCTCACAGAGTCGCCCCACGCACTTAGTAGCAGGGCGACAGAACTATATACTACTAGTCCAACATGAGGGAAATGAAAAATGCAAACCGCAGCTACAAAGAATACTCCATAGGCCGTAGCGGTTCAATGTAGGAAGAGAAAGAAAGAGAAGATTGAGGCCTCCCTTCAGATGTTAAGTTCCAAAATCAGTATTGCACACTTCATAGTTTGAGATCTTCAAGAGGGGAAAGACAGCTCCATAGATGTGGTACTTCAGTACCAGGTCAGCAGGGAAGTCCCTACACCAGTCTGACTCTAACAGATATAACTAACTAACTAACTGTGTCGTGTTGTTTGTCCATCAAGAATAATGATGACCATTCATTTCATCCAGTGGGGTTGAAGGTATAAAGCCGTGGGTTCTAAGATGGCTGATAAGGTCTATTTTGGCTCGAAATGTTCTTTGACAATGTGGGCAAAGAATGCTTGACGTTTCTGGAGGAGGATTTTCTGCAGTGGTTTTTCTGTTCTGTCTTTTCTTCACAGCTCTTGCAGTCCTGGATGCCTCACAAGTGACTGCACCCTTGCGAAATGATGCACGCCACGAATTTTGGTCTCTGGCTGCAGTCTCCCAGGTGTCTTGATGAATTCCAAAAGCATTCAGTGAGATTTTCAGAGTGTCTTTAAAGCATTTCCTCTGGCCGCCTTGGGAGCGTTTACCACAATGCAACTCGCCGTAAAATATTCGTTTAGGGAGCCTGTGATCTGGCATGCGAGTCAAGTGACCAGCCCAGCGAATCTGATTCTTCATCAGTATAGTGTGGATACTGGGCATGGACGCTCTTTCTAGGACTTCAGTGTCTGGAATCTTGTCTTGCCATTTAATCTTCAGTAGCTTCCTTAGGCAGACTGTGTGGAAGTGGTTTAATTTCCTAGCGTTGGCCTTGGAAATTCTTGCATATCCTTTACAGGACATCGCTGTCAACATCAGCATCTTTCAGCTGTATGTTGATTTCTTGGCAAGATTACGCTCAGTAGTTTGCCATTGCTTTCTGAGCGGCCGGCTCAAATACCCCGTAAGTTACCGACCCGATTCGAACCACTGCTGATTCTCACCATCGTCACGTTACTTACGAGAGTACACGAGATTACGGAGAAAAGTCGCTAACCTCTAAGCCAGGAAGCCGGCAAAGGGGGAATGATGTTTTGAAAATATGGTGAAGGGGGGCACGGGCTAAAACAGGTTGAGAACCAATGCACTAGGCAATGGGTGGGTGACTGTTGACCATGAGCTAGCCAAACATGTGGTGGAAACAACCTCTACCCAATCCTAGCCAGCCCATGCATCCTGTGCTGAATCATGACCTGGGTACATCGTAATGTCCTCTCCACAGATGTGAAATTGCAGTACCAGTCTTATACACCCCACTGGCTTCTGACTTGGGGAGAGGAAGGACAGCTCTGCAACAGCCTATATGGAGACGGGACTTGGGCACCATGTCAGAAGTTTCTACATGAAACCACTCACTTTGATAGACGCAAGCCCTTTTCAGGGCTCAGACATCAAAGTAAACACACCAGACTTGAGTAAAAATCCAGTCTTCCAGAGGATTCACAAACATCCCAAGAGCTCCAAGGGGCAGCACCACCAGCTTCTGTCACTGTTAGTTTTATGTATAAGAATTCTGAACTATACAGTCATGATGAAATAAACTAAACAGGCTTTTATTTTGAGGACATTCCTGTCCTATACAATGTAACAGGCACTGCCTTATGTTGAATGTTTGTATTAATCACACACCACTGAACAGTAATGACAATATACATAATTATAAAGTAAGGATACATTCTCAGAGATCCAGACTTGGTGCCAATGGCCAACAAGCGAAGCTTTGGATCATAGGCAAGAGCACTAGGTTTTGATGGGAAGCCATGATCAACACACTGTGTATACAAGAAAAATGGACAAGTTAGTTGTAAGGATTCCACTATCTGTGCTGGGTTAATTATAGACTCAAACCTCACAAACTGTACAGTTCATGAATGAATGCATCATAGGCTTAAATGTCTGCATTACAGTGTAACCTTACTGCGTTTATTATAGTTTAACCTTCCAACTTTGCTGGATTTATTACATTCCTACTTTTCTGTGTTGTTTACATTTTAACATTTCATGTGTTTGTTAGGGTTCGGGTTCTTACTGCAAAGAATACCATGGACAGACAGAAAAACCAATAACGTGGGCGGTCATGACTCGCCATCTCACTCAATCACTAGAGGCGTGGATCAGCTCTGTGTTCCTGTCTCAAACATGCCATGTGGCCAAACCATCCAGGTATTTACTTCTTGATCTTCCCCTTAGTCTTTTCCATTCGATCTTGCCAGTTGTCACCAAGTTCTCCAATTCATTTCTTCTCATAACATGCCCAAAAAATGTTGACCATCTACGTCTAATGTTTCTCATCAGTTTACAATCTTCATTTGTTTCTTGAAGAACTTGTTCATTGGTTTTTCTGTCTGTCCATGGTATTCTTTGAATTTTCCTCAGTAAACCACATTTCCATAGCCATCATATGTTTTTCAGAACTACAATACTTTGCCCTATTAGGCATCATCACAGTGGTGAAAGGCACAAGGCTCCTAGAAGAGGCAGGGGTCAACCAATGTGACGACTGGCACAGGGCGTCACAGACCGCTTGTTCTGCAAAGGACTTGCTACATGATAACTGTATGAGTGAATCTTAGAGCTGGAGGTCTTTAATTGGTAGATGAACATGGCTGCAGATTAGCATACACCGACATTTATGTGCATCGTGCAGAAATCTGGTTGAAGATTATCAGCTAGAATTATTTGCATGGTCGCTGCTAAGCAGAACTGAGTCTACTGAGCTACAATCACTGCTAAGTAGAACTGCCTACTGAGCTACAATCACTGCTAAGCAGAATTGCCTACTGAGTTACAATCACTGCTAAGCAGAACTGAGTCTACTGAGTTACAATCACTGCTAAGCAGAACTGAGTCTACTGAGCTACAATCACAAGTTTGTAGATGGAGATGGCTGCGAATCATCGCTAAGTAGAACTAAGACTGTCGAGCTACAATCACAAGTTGATGAAGATGGCTGTGAGAACTGCAGCCTTGAGGTGGGTATGGATACTAGAGTCACCAGAGCGACCACTGAGGCTGATTCTCAATCCATACTACACAAAAAGTTCCACAATGGACAGACACAGCTTGAGTTGGTACAAAGAATAGACACCTACGGCTTGAGTTGGTACAAAGAATAGACACCCATCTCTTACAAGGACTTTCCTGGATAAACTGGGTCTTGCTTAGTTGGAAGCATCGGAAGCAAAGAGCAAACAGATCTGCTTGCTTCAAACATGCCAGTAATTAGAACATACAATAGAGATATTTTTAATACTGAACAACTGTTAAGTGACGACACAGCAACAAATAAAACTATTTAAGACTGAATAACTGCTAGCTGAAGACACAATAACAAATGAAACTAAGAATGCATGAGGTTTCGTTTAAGTATGATTCAAGCAAGGAGGAACATATGAGAGGATGAACCTATAGAATTTGTAACCATGGTGTTACTGAAGCTATAGGCACACTTTGCAACATGTACTGAGGGAGACAAAGGTTTGCCCAGAACATGATGATGTCAATTCACCATTAGCCATTTTAAGCCTATACGGCTGTATCATCTTAGTATTTGTTTTTAATTATTACACAGAAAGGTATTGGCAAATGAACAGATACACGGTACTGGCAAGTTAGGGTTCTGCAAAGGAAAGTTTGCCCATGCCAGTCAGAAGTGAAACTTGTGATTTCAAGTGCAGATTAGTTAAGAAAATGACTCATCACCATACCTCAAATATCCCACAATGGCATATAGACAAGTTCTTTCACCTTTTTGTTAACCTGTCATAAATGAATGTAATCTAATATGTATGTTATCAGTTGTAACTAAGGAGTACACCGTGACACTTCCAGAAAACTTTAGCTGCAAAATTCAATCAATAACAACTTAAAGAAAAGCAACTTAGCCAACCCAGACAAAAGGAGCAGTTTCTCCAAGAAAAAGTATGACGTGATATGGAGAAAGATGTAATGAGTCGGGGTGAATGACTTTCACCTAGGGAAAACTCCAGAAACTGGCACCTGGAATGTTAGATAACTAACTGGCCATGTAGAGTTCCAGGCAAAAGAAAGAGTTGATGGAGACCTAGATACACTTGGAGAAGAGATTAAAAATATGAGGAGGATATATATTATAAGGAGCTGCTTGAGACAGCAAATATAGTAGCGCAAGGTGTGAGTTTGTTGAGGGTACATCAAGTACATGCTTAACAGGGACATACATGGCAGAAGAAGAAGAAGAAGAAGAAGAAGAAGAAGAAGAAGAAGAAGAAGAAGAAGAAGAAGAAGAAGAAGAAGAAGAAGAAGAAGAAGAAGAACCAACCAACTGGTATAATATATTGTAATGTCAAGATCAGCAGAGGTAGAGTAAGAGAGTTGGGGGACATCAGAAAGAAGTCAATACCAAGCAACTTAACTGAATGTGGCCCCAGGAAATCATGATTAAATATTACACTTTACAGGAACATATCAAATGAAGAAGGCAATAAAACTCACTTTTTGAAATTTGAACAACTCTTTCTTGATACGTTCTCTCTCTTCTCCCTCTTTAGGGGGGTGCTTTTTGAAAAACTTCAACATTTCGTCCTCAATAGTGACTTATTTCACCTGTCGTAGAAAGAAAAAGCGTGCTTTAACAACAGTGCCTAATTAACAGACTATTATAGATAATTAACCAACTACAATATTTCAATTTTAAAATGTTCATGTACTGAGGTTTTTCCGCTTTCGCTTTGTACAATACAGTGATACAGTAAATAAATTAAATAGCGACAGAAATTAAACTCACAGGTATCGATTGGCACTCACAGACGTAGAGAAAAGGTAAAGACTGTGTATATGTGATCTATAATATATGTGTAATATTGACGATATTGGGCTTGAATTTCAATCTGGAAATGCCCGAAGTCACTAACTAAAAAAAAAAACTAGGAAGACAAGGCGCAGCAGCATGAATGAGTCAGTCCTCAGTCTGACTTGAATTAGTCAACGACAGTAGCCGGCCTAAATAGTGAAGATTCGTACAAAATAAATTTATAATAATTGCAGACAACAAGATCACTTGTCACAGAATTGATAAGGTTACAATGCGTCAAACGTTATTCTTGGAATGACAACAAACACGCCAGAAATCACACACACACACCCGCCGTCTGCTCCCTGTCACAAAGCCACCGTAACGTAGCCAGGCTGGCCAGGTTTTCTTCACAAGCCAACAAACGACAAAACAGTATCATTTCTCATGCAAACAAATTATTCTTAAATGATTTCACAAATGTTCTCTTAACAACAGATTGTTACTAACAATCCAACAAACACCAAGAAAATATTATATATCAAGTAAACAACTGATTGTTAAAACATTTCATATAATTACTCTTAACAAACTAGCGACACAAGAATATCAGTTAGAAAACTCTTGAGGCCACAAAGACAGCACAAAAATAAATTCGGGTGTATCATCCAATATCTACTCCCTCCTTCCGCTTCTATGAGCGCCAATCAATAAGTTTCAATTTTGTTTGAGCTTGTGATGGGAATAATATTTCAACATGAATTTTAAATTGTGTAATTATATTCACACAACAGTTGAATTGAGAAATAACATTGTATATAGAAAAGTTTAATGTACACCTAAACTTGAGCACATAAAATGTAAATTTCATAATTTAATTACCGAACATTCCTCTATCCATGAATGTTAGTAAAATTTCCTAAAAGTTTCTATTTGTGTATACAAATGCATCTTTCAAATTGAATTTTGATTTGTGCAGAATTAAACGTCAAACCGGCAGACTAGACGTAGACGCGTACAATTGTTTAGCCTGAATTCCAAGGGTGTGAATTACTGCCTTGTCCCTGTCGTTTTAAAACAAACCGGCTAATGTTATGCGTATAGTCTGCTGTATCTTGGAAATTATAAACAATTGTGTCGAATTTAATACATATTAATATATGCCATTGTATTTCAGAAATCATAGTGTGAATGATACGCTGAACTATACTACTGGCGGAAGTTCCTAGTTTGAATGGTAACCCGGTCAGTACGGTAACTCCTTGATTCAGAAGAGAAGGGGGATGGTCGTGGTTGTAATCTTGAGGTGTAGATTACGTGACAGTCTATCAATGTCCTTTGTTTGTAGTGCTCTTTTTCATGTAAATGATTTGGCTTATTAACTAGGATCGGTGTGTGTCTGGATTTCATTCAAACAGCCTCGCTTTCTTGAGGCGGGTAGTGGCGTGTAATCTACACGTTGGCCGTTGAAACAGAAGTACAGGCGCTGATTTTTGACAATTGTTCCAGGGATGATATTGATAATGATATCATCAACACAGATGCTCAGATGGGTATGTTGTGCGACACGCCCAGCCAGTACAATGGCGGACTGGCCAGAGTGCCAACTTGTCCTATAGCAAGTGGATATTGTAGGCCCCTGTTGAAATGAGCCCTTAAAATATTAGACAAAATGTGTTTTTATTCCTGGCAACCAAAATTTTTAGACCCAGTTAGCCACTGTTCTCAAGGCCCAGCACAGAGGAGCTTTTGCTGTGACCACGAGCAGTGTAATCATGGAGGTCATGTCAGTGACACAGGCAATGCCATAGATGGAGACACAAACGTTCACCCATGCATGTTTTCTCAGCGACTCCATGAGTATGATAACTTATCAGATAAGGAAGTTCGACAATCTCTGAGGAGGTGATGACTGACTCGGTTGTTTCATGTTTGTGCCAGGGCATGTTTAGTTTAGTTTAGTCAATGGATCAACATCACGGCACACGGCTGTAACCCATAAGTGCTCCGTTCTCCTCCTAACTCAAACATGAGTCTGGATAATCTCAGCTCAGTGCACGAACTACGTAGTAGGGCCTACCGGCGAGGATCCTGAAATAATATGGGTAGATTTTTAACTGAAAATTTTGCCCGGGCAGCGCCATTAGGCTACACTTTTTCGATTTCCAGCTGCTAAGGGATTTTTTACGCGTGCAACAATACACACGGGCGTCCGATCTCACGTCCGATCTCGGCCGGACCGATGCAAATGAGGCTCTAAGAAGGGATACTTCTTGTTTGCGGTGAATTAAAATTGAAGTACCTGGGGTTTTTTGAAAATATTGCCGTTCTAAGTTTTGTATTTACCTTTTATGTTGCATGAGGTCACATAGGGTAAATAGAAAACTTGGAACGGCAATATTTTCAAAAACCCCATAGTCATTAAAAATACACCCTATAGCTGTGGAACTTGTAAAATGACAGTTAAATATTTGTTGCAGGAGTGTCCGACGTGTGCAGAACACAGAACAATATTTTGGCCTACGCCTGCTTAATTTGAGGACAAACTATATGGGAATGTCAACCAGCTCAAGTTGACTGATTTCTTTGGATGTATTCTGGATGTATTACTGACCTTTGGTGGTGTGAGAAGGACAGGCCGGATCCTATGAAAATCGAACGCAAGTGTGTCATCACTAGCCAGGTTTATCAGCCACCTGAGCCTAAACAATGAAATTAAAGTTAGTTGCATATCCTTTACATGACGTCGCAGTCAACACTGGGGTCTTTTTACTGTTATGATCTCTTGGCAAGTTTACGTTCAGTAGTTTGCCGTTGCTTTCTGAACGACCGGTACCCATACCATTCCGTAAAAACCCAACGCAGGAGGTCTGTTGCCAAATCGCCCGCAGCTGTGTTTCGAACGCGGGTTGTGGAATTACGGAACTGCGTCCGTAACGCCTTCACCACGGAGTTCACAATGAAGTGACTGGCACTTTGCTGTCTTGACAGACGAGTTTGTAAAATGGAGTTATACCTCTCCATAACACAAAGCCTGGGCTGAAGTTAGAGACCACGTATTGCCAATGAAGCATGATCCCTCTCTCGGCCTGCCTAGTTTACTCCACAGGAAAGGTAAAACCAATACGTCTGGAACAAGACAAGCTGCCGGATCAGCAAAGCAATAATCTAACTGTCCGCCTCTCAGAGCTTCGATCCTAGACCAGTTGCCGACCACGGCTTATGACCTAGTCTGCCCTGCCATTACATTTAGTCTTTAGGTTGCATTTCCTCGCACTAGGGTAAGGCTTGTACCCTCCCTCCACCCGAAGCCGTTGGCACAATGTGGGGTGGCGGGTTTGTTGAGCGCCGCCCAACATTTGGCGCTAACAGAAAGCAGGTAGTACCGTCTACAATGAAGTAGGGACAGAATATTTAGGTTATCTAAAAGACCATGCGTTGAAGTACACATGCTCCTTCAATAATACTCTGTTTCCACTGGGAGACAGGTTCGAATGCCATTGTGTCCACAACTTTCATAATGTACTTGTATATAGTCGAATGTGTCATGTAACAGCCACTGTTTTTCCCTGCTTCTCTGAGAGCCTATCAATAACTTTGAATGTCCTCGAAGATTCCGCGGCTATTCGACATTTTTACCTCATGCCCCGTCCCCTAGAGTGCAGACGACAATAAGATATCGCCATAATTAAAGTGCGCCCGCTGTTTGATTTCCCTGACCAAAGCTAATGCAGCGATCCAAAGCAATAGACGGGACTTCGCCGAGATGCCATTAGCGAAGATTATTTATGTTTCCCAGGAAGGCATTATTTTAAAACTAAAACCCACAGAAAGCTGCAAGAGTGTGCCGTATTCCTTTATCGATCCTTCGTTTATTACTGAGATCAGAGGAACATGAAATTCGATTATATTCATATTTTGTGAACACCATAAAACAAATCTGAATAATAAAGTATTGATGTGATTTTACAATGGCGAAGCTTTGACATATATTTAAAAATTACTGTGTGGAAAGTGAGAATACAGGTAATTATACATCAGACAGATACTTTTCACAGGGTAGTGAAGTGATATCAGATAATCCCACTTTCCCCACCAACGTTGCTTCACATTTAACGATCTGGTACGAGGCTAGGTCATTCAACAGGCGTGTAGAGGCCGATCTTCGTCTCCGATGTGATGAAGATGAACTAGAAACTCATCATCATGTGTCATGCCGATAAACGTGAGCGGTCACTGCTGGCCATCTGACACAATCACCAGTCTGCGTGCTTGTCTCGATTATGTCATGTAACTAGGTCATCCAGGTATTTATTTTTCTGCCCTCCCCTTACTCTTTCCCCATCAGTTGTGCAGTTGTCACAATGTTTTCTAGTATATTCCCCCCAAAATGTGTGACGGTGTAAGTCTAATTTCTCTAATCACATTACGGTTTTTACTACATCTCCAAGGGCGTCATATTTCCCTATGATGATGCTAAATGATAACCACACAAGTTTTGCACAACCCGCACGGGAGCTCATTAATATGTTCGGAATCAGTATATATATATATATATATATATATATATATATATATATATATATATATATATATATATATATATATATATATACACATCCTCCTCTCTCTATCTCTAGCCCCTCTCTCTTCCTCTTGCCTCTCTCTCTCTCCCTAGCTCTCTCTCTTCCTCCCTTTCTCCCCCTCTTCCCACCTCTCTCTCCCCCCTCTCTTTTCGTCCCCCTCTTTCCGTCCCCCTCTCTCTCCCTCCTCCTCCCTCCTCCTCCATCCTCCTCCCCCTTCTCTCCCCCTCTCTCCCTCTCTCATGTATCAGGCCCTTGACAGAACGTCGCTCTCATCGCGCCACGTCTACAAGCCTCTAGATCTATGACCAGTTCTCCTGCTGCCCGCACCCTCATGCCCCAGGTGTCTGCAATGTCCTCTGTCCATCCTCTTGCTGGTCCACCCTTGTCCCTTCTGCCAGGAACCACTCCCCCGTCTCTGTTTTCTCCATGCCAGTGTGGCGTTCATTATGACCAGAGTCCGCGATTTCAAGCTGTTTATGGGCCAGATTTCTTCCATGTCCAGATCTTGGAGAATTTCAGTATCGTTCCTCATATTCTTCTTCTTCTTCTTCTTCTTCTTCTTCTTCTTCTTCTTCTTCTTCTTCTTCTTCTTCTTCAGCATTCCGACCCATTGAGGTTCTTTGCTGCAGATACAATCCGTCTCCATTCGTCTCTCTGGTTAACCTTCTCTTGCCAGTCGATGATTCCAAGTGCTTGTAGGTCTGTATATATATTATCTCTCCACCGTCTTCTTGGTCTACCTCGGGGTCTACGGTCATTTATTTCCTGAGTGTAAGCGAGTTTTGTTTCCCTACTATCTTTCATTCTTTCTATATGCCCCAGCCATTGTAGTCTATTCCTCATCTTGGTCCGCGATATTCTAAGAAAGAACTGTTATGTGCTTGCTTGTGTTCGCTGGCTGTGAACTCCAGCGTGAAGTCCTGTATGTCGGATGAAGATATCCTGTTGTCCAACATACAGGACTTGAGGTTTGCGTGAGTATCCGTTGTCCCATGTCTGGCTTATTGGTGTACAGACTGGTGGTTCCTTGCCGTGCAGGCAGACACTCTCCGACTTCGGAGGAATCAACGATCCTACTGACTTTAGCCAGGACCCCAAAGGGACCTGTTGCCCAGGACGCTCGGCGAGGACGCGTCAATAGGTCTTGGCCAGTATAGGACCCAGCCCTGATGCATTGGAAACACCTCTGCGTCCCAACTGTTCTATAACAATTGGGCTTCAGAGTCCCGGTTTTCTTCGTTAGTGGTTGGGAAATGTAACAGACTCACATCCACATGCTGCCATAGGAAAGATATATGTCATCAAACACTATATTTCAACAAGTCTGCCGGGTTGTGCCATGGGTTCTTAACTGATTCAGCGCCAAACAAAATCTTGGTTTGGATCAAACAAATATGGATGGCGAATACGGTAAAGTGGAGATATGTCACAGTTATGACTTGAAAGTTGTTAATATGGAAGCAGACGTGTTGTAATGTAACACTATGACAACATTTCGGCGATACATAAGCAAATGCAGATAGTGAAGTTGCTTACGGCGATTAATCTTCCCATGTCACTTGATCAGGTAATACTGTTTAGAGTCTGCAGTGCTATGACTAGAGTGCGTGTAACATCTTGTGAATATTCTCCATCTCTGCAGTGCTGTGACCAGAATGCGTGTAACATCTTGTGAACACTCCCCATTTCTGCAGTGCTATGACCAGAATGCGTGTATCATCTTGTGAACACTCCCCATTTCTGCAGTGCTATGACCAGAATGCGTGTATCATCTTGTGAACATCCCCCATAGTTTGTTGATTAGGGAGCGAAGATGTTCAAAGTCTGTGACATTTTCAATTTGTTCATTGTTGATTGTGATCTTTGGTTGGTGTGTAGTTTTGTCTGCAGACATTATTTTGGTTGTTCCCAAGTTCAGAAACAGATTATGACTTCCACTGTGTATTTTTAGTCTAGTAGAGTGAAACCTGGTTATCGCTAGATCCCGACTACGTATTTCAGACAGGGTATTATTGCTAAACCTGGTTATCGCTAGATCCTGACTACGTATTTCAGACAGGGTATTGTTGCTAAACTTGGTTATCGCTAGATCCTGAGTACGTATTTCAGACAGGGTATTGTTGCTAAACCTGGTTATCGCTAGATCCCGACTACGTATTTCAGACAGGGTATTGTTGCTAAACCTGGTTATCGCTAGATCCTGACTACGTATTTCAGACAGGGTATTGTTGCCTTCAACATGATAAGGATGCTTGAAGATCTACAAATTGATGGAAAAGATCTTAGACTTATAAAAAAATATATATTGGAAACAACAAGCTGCCATAAGAGTTGATAATGAAGTAAGCCAATATCAGCCTATTAAAAGGGGGTGTGAGACAGGGATGTGTAATGTCTCCAGATCTGTTTTCCCTGTACAGTGAAAGTATTTTCAGAAATATTGAAGATATGGAAGGAATCAAAATTGGGGGACGATGCATCAATAACATTAGATATGCAGATGATACAGTCTTGATTGCAGACAATGAACAGGACCTGCAAAATTTAGTAGATGCGATTGTTACACACAGTGAACAACTAGGGTTAGAATTAAATTGTAAAAAGACACAGATTATGGTCGTCACTAGGAAGGACGAAATACCACAATGTAATATACAAGTAAATGGGAATATTCTTCAACAAGTGAGCAGGTACAATTATCTCGGAACAGTAATAACATCTGATGGGAGATGCCTTGAAGAGATTAGAACAAGAATTGCCAAGGCAAAAGTAGTCTTTAGCAAGATGAAAAACATATTGACCAATAAAAAGATGTCAATTGAAACGAGAAAAAGAGTGTTGAGATGCTACATTGAACCTGTACTTTTATATGGATGTGAAGTGTGGACAATGAGCAGTCAGGCTGAAAAACATCTGATGGCTGTAGAGATGTGGTTTCTGAGGAAAATGCAAAGAATATCATGGACAGCCAGAAAGACCAATGAACAAGTCCTTCAAGAAACAAATGAAGATCGTAAATTGATTAGAGAAATTAGACGTAGACAGTCAAAATTTTTTGGGCATGTTATGAGAAGAAATGGATTGGAGAATTTGGTG
Organism: Cepaea nemoralis; assembly: GCA_014155875.1. Taxonomy (NCBI): domain Eukaryota; kingdom Metazoa; phylum Mollusca; class Gastropoda; order Stylommatophora; family Helicidae; genus Cepaea; species Cepaea nemoralis. The sequence goes on from JACEFZ010028125.1 coordinate 279,185, forward strand.
ACAACTGGTAAGATCGAGGGGAACAGACCAAGGGGAAGACCTAGAAGCAAGTACCTGGATAGCTTGGCCTTGTGGCATGGTCGAGACAGAAACACGGAGCTGATCCACAACTCTGGTGATCGAGTGAGATGGCAGAACATGACCGCCCACGCTTACCGGCATGGCACATGATGGATGGATTGTTGCCTTCAGCGTCGACATGATAGAGAAGGATAAACTCTGAAACTTCCGGTGTGTTGATGGTGAGGTAGAGGTTCAACCCCTACACCGGCATTAATTTGGACTTTAACTTTGACTTGTCTTTCAGAAAGCAATGGCAAACTACTGAACGTACAGTTACCTAAATGATCAACTTTGAGTTGCTGGCAACGTCCTGCAAAGGACGCGCTACTCTGATTGTTGCCTAGCGTATATTTACACCAACACTGCCAACTTTACGCATTTCGACCGACACGTCCAACTTTATCCTGGCATTTTGTAACGACCCACTTCTGCTTCCCTTCTTCAACATTCTCTGGAAGCATTCCGTGCCTAGCGTGATTTGGTTTTGAAACTGGCGTCAGGTGATCTTTACAGTGTCAAAACGTGCAGCATGTCACAAGACTTCGATTTATTTTTGTCTCATTTTATTATTATACTAGCTGACCCGGCCCGGCTTCGCCCAGTCCTTAGTGGGGAGCATCTCATTTAATTCATATAAGTAGTCATATAAGTTCCCGTTCCCGTTACCGACTGTCTGTCTGTCTGTCTGTCTGTCTGTCTGTCTGTCTGTCTGTCTGTCTGTCTGTCTGTCTGTCTGTCTGACTCGGCCCGGCA